>NW_020872559.1:440241-447735 GCF_003789085.1 Penaeus vannamei
CGAGATTTATCAGCTTTTATTCAGAAGAAAGTGACTGAGGGTGTAGCAAACACCAAAGAAATGAAAAAACTCCTCGAAGAATACCTCCAGTCTAGTGAACACCTCTTCAAGGGTAAGGAGCTCCCCTCCAGGAACAACACAAGGTACTGGCCAACCCTCAAGCAGATACGTAATCATATGATGCTGGCCACAATGCGACAGAGGTGAGGGAATTGCACTAATCATTTTATATATTTACTAAAAGGTGTTTTTTTATGAAACTTCTCTACAGTAGTTAGGTGTATGGGAATGCCACACAATTTAACTTGATCCTGAGAGTTCCTCTCTCTTCCCCCTTTCTCATGTATTCCATATCTGAGTAAGCAAGTACTTCCCAACTCTATCTTATTATACTAAAATTCTTTCTCTTATAACTTTACATACCAACAATTATTGACAATTGTGACAGCTAGCTAGTGCTATTGTCATAGAGGTAGCAGTCAACATTACTTTTTGGTATATAAACTAATAGGTGGGGGCAAATTTAATTTCTAAAATTACCATACTTTTTCATTTTGCTACATGCAAATGTTTGTTTTGATGACTATGTTTTACAACTCTTCTCAATTACTTCTTTCAAAGAATATACTCTCCCAATTACTTCTTTCAAGTAGTTCATTAACTAATTTTCTTGATGCTCAGACTTTCAAAACAAATAATGGTAAATATAATGTAGTTTGTGCAATACCCACCAATTCATTTTTTTCAATTTTGTTCGCCTGTGTAATTTATATATTATGTGCACTTTGGCATTCTTGATGACTGAAAGAGTAATTTAGGTAATTTCCTAAAAACATATCTGCATTTGCTAACTTAATCCTGTATGCACTTATTCAAGGGATAACCAAGCAGTCAGCTTACTTGAAGAGCCGAAGGATCAACAGTGGCAGCAAACCTGTGAAGACTATAAACCTAATTATGTTAAGGTTATAATTCTGGATGTAGGAGTGAATAGTTTATTTAAATATAAATTTAATTATCATATATTGATATGTGTTTAACATAAAACAGATTGCTTAATGGCAATTTGATAATTTTGTTGCTTAAATTACAGCTTCACAGCGTGATGAATAAGGTGCAGAGTTTGGCACGAGAAGTTGAGAGTTTGTCAGGAGTGTGTCAAGATCCAAATGTCCTTTGCGAAGTAGCTGCTGAAATGGAGCAGCTTCGAGACAGCCTTCTGCACTCTAGTCAGAGCAACGAAAAGTCTTTTGTTGATAAATCTGAGGTCCTTCAACCTTATACTGAACTATAGCATGACAGGAAGGAAGGTATGAGATATGCAAGTGTGTGATATATAGTATTATTCTATCTTCGGAGTATTTCTGAAATATGCTTTTATTAACGTTGATTTATTACAAAAATGTTTACAAAGTAGTGAAGATCAACTATTTGCAGGGCAATGATTCTTCAAGGTCATAGGATCTCATCACAGCAGACATCTAAAGCACAAAGTGGGTCTACCAAATTTGAATAGAAACTGACTTCATTGGCATCAACATAATCAGGCATGGTAAAGCCTGTCATCCCACTTTAATGGGCTAACTGGTGGAATGCCCCTTCTGTCAAGTTTGATCAGCTATACCATCCATGCCTATTATGAGCATGTATCAACAGCATAGGCAATGGTCACTTAATTGATTATTTACTGCAATTTCTCCAGTGGAAGATAAATTGAAATGGAACATCAATTCATTACCCCTAGCAATATGCATCAAAAATCTACAAGTCCAAACAAATTCTCAAAAGCAAGTGTATTATAGTTGTGACAACCCCACATTACCAGAAGAATTCTGGGGTTAACTACAGTATTGTTTTCTGGTGTGAGCACAGCTCCACAAGGAGCCCATTAACAGACCATGTCCCCTTTCCTCAAGTTAAATAAAAATGGATTTTTTTTTGTTAAGGCATAGTTAATATTAATAACCAATTCAAGATACCAGATCATTCAGTAATTGAGAATAGGGTAAAAAGGCTAGATAGGTAGTACTGGTAAGGTAATTAGTTAGTGATTTTGCAGAGCCATCTGTGTACAAACTTGTTCAAGGCATCTGCATTCTGATTCTGGACTGAAAACCCATCCACAAGTATCAGGAAATTTCTTTAATAAACCTACAATCCAGCATTTAAACATGCACTGCCACAAGTAAATATTTAGTTCCTACATAGCAGTGAATACCATACAAGTATATTCAAAGAATATTTATTCCACTTAAGTGAATGTTGCATATTTCACAATTAGCATTGGGACAATGCAGCAAGAGTACACTTAATTCTTCAGCTTTAAAGAGTAATGTAATATCATTAATAAAGCCTTTAATGGAAGCAAATATTGTTCCATCATTACACGAAAATTAATTCAGATCAAGTACAGAATGTTCAATGAGAGGATATCAAAAAGCAAGGTCACCTTCACACTTTATTAACCATGAGATTTTCACACATTATGGAATGAGCAAAGGGGACTATAATCCCTAACAAATGCATTCTTGGTCAGAGAATCTTGGTCTCTTCGTGTATTCTTCTCCCAGGGTCTGTGGTGTGTTGGTTGGCTGAGTTATGCCACATCTTACTCTTCAGGGACTTCAACGCTGCCATCGTTAATACCTTCAATGATGTCATGGGGGTTCTGTCCCTCGACCGTGCACCCAACACTCTTAAAATAATAAAGTTAATACCTATATTAGAAAAGAATTATTTCAAACAAACATTTAAACTGTCTCATGCTTATATACTCTATAGTTTAATAGTTCAGATACTAAGCAGAAGTAAACTTCCTTAGATACAAGATACATACCTGTGCACTTCCCAGAACCTCCTTCAGAGTACCTGAGAGGGCCTTGGCCTGGGAACGCGGTCTCATTGTGCGGGCAATGTCAATCATCTGGTCCAGAGTCAAGTTTCCATTATGCTTAACTGTTGGTAAATACAAACATTTCAATTAACTTGTTCAATGTCTCCCCCAAAATCTCCAAAATATTAAATAACAAGTACTTCAAAAATTTAAATGTTGAACCACTGGGTTAGTGCTAGTTGGCCAGAAAGCCTACTCAGCAACCGTGGGATTCCTTCCTTTGTTTAGGCCCCCTACCAGCACCAACTATAAATACATAGAAGGAGCATTTTGAAAGCCATGTACAGTACATTTCAGTTTCAAAATATAAAAACTGACGTGTTTAGGGTAGAAATGTTGTATAGTTATCTTATCGGAAAGTGAAAGAAGTTTGTTTACATCCTTATGGTACAAGGCAAAATTTGCTTGTAATGGACTGAAAATGTATGGCACTTCCCTTTATGATTAAAGTTGAAGTACAATAAGTATACATTTACATTGTGACCATACCAAGACAGGGAAAATCTAATTACAATCTCAAAGAACAAACATGCTGTGCAGGTTAAGAAATGTAAGAAATGAATATAGGTTGCAACAGGGCAGAAGTCTCAAGTGTGGTCCCTTTGTAAACAATTGCCTTTTACAATATTTGCTATGGAAAACAATTCTTGCATTCTACAAATAAACCAGAAAGAATTGAAAGGTTGGATAGCTGTGCAAAACCTAAAATTTCCCAACATTCTGCATTTGCACTAACATTTACACAGCCTCATTGAATGCAAAAAATGATTATTTAGATAATATTACTGAGTAATGCAAAGAGGGAAAAGACAATACCTTAAAGAACTTAAAAATAGGAGTTGTAAAGATCATGTAAAACTGCTGCTGCCCCATATTAATTCAACAATGAACATATCCATTACATAGCACCACCCCACGAACAACCAAGAACAGAACATAACTGATTGGAAAACTTACTGTGCTTGACCTTCTTGCGGTCACGTGGAGGCTCCTTGAGTGCCTTGATAACTAGGGAGGCAGCTGAGGGCACAACCTCCACTCTAGCCTGCCTGTTTTGGATGATGAGCTTGACAGTCACTTTGAGGCCTTTCCAATCACCAGTCGCCTTCATGATATCGTCACCCACCTTCTTGGGGGACAGACCGAGGGGACCGATCTTGGGGGCCAGGGAAGAGGTGGCAGCCATTTCTCCACCAACACATCTCAGACACACTAAAGGGTTAAAGAAATGAGAATCAGTACCAAAAAATTGTTTATCTAAAGAAGATAATGGATCAAAGAAAACTATGTGTTAACTGTCAAAAATCTTACCTAATTTTAAAGAGATTGAAAAAGATGTCTACCATTAACAGTACCAAAACATTTGCACATTTCCTTGTATAATAATTATAAATATGCATGTACACCAGACATTTTTGGGATAAATATTAGTAAAATGACCTAGAACTAGAAACTTTTGGATTTTTAAACTCTGAATGCAAGTTGCAAAATGCATTCTGGACTAAATTCAACTAGACCAGCACTGGCTTGGGCTGGCCTGCCCACCCAATGGGTAGACTCCACATGGTCCTCTAAACATGCATAAAAAATTGTTAAAAGGATAAAACTTGATTTACAATAACTCCCTAAATTGGACTTGGCCTGTGTCAAAGACTGGTTTGATCTATATTGGTAAGGGCCAAAAAACTTACATGTTTGGAAAGTTAGGACCTTGGATTGTTCCCTTACTGATCATTAACATGTTCAAAAAGTTTTGCGTTATTGCATGAGCATGAAGGCAACAACTTTCACTATAGCTAATCAAATATCAGCAAACTTCTAAATTAAATTTGTTTTATTTGTAAAAACTAGTAATTGTTCAAAATATGTTTGCAAGACATTGACAATGGTATTGATGGATTCTACTCCTCTACTACCAATATAGGCCAATTTGGCATTTCATAAGGCAGGGTTACCATGATGACATTCACTTGGTAAAAACTTCAACAAGAACCTCTCAAATTAAAAGTGAAGTTATCCTGAGCAAAAATGTACGACTATTTAAGAAGTTAAAACCAGAGAAAAGCATTATGAAGTGAAACTAGAAGTGATGCAGCTAAAGTTGAAATCTTCTACCTGCCAAAATTTGGATTGACAATCCTTATAATTGGCCCAATGTGTGTGAATCCAAGAATTTAAGTTCCTTAGCATGAAAATGCTGGAGCTGTATAGCCATTGGTTGTTCAAACCACAATGAAAGAAAAGTAACCTTTCAACACGTTCCCAGATAGTGAGAAGAAACCCGAAAATTGGAAGCAATGGGATCAAGCCACAAAATGCATAAACACTGATGGGAATGGTTGGGCACAAATAGATTTCCATCTGCTTAGAATATTTTATTGAAAGGAAGAGTTTAACCGATTTATAATTTATTACACCTCTATTTCTAATGTAAACCTTTCAACAGGCACCCAAGTGCTCTTATCATCATTCATGCATTTCATGGTCTGATGCGATCACTTCCATTTTTTAGGTTTCTTGTGAACTGGGAATATGTTGTAAGGATAGACCTTTCTTTCCATCATTGTGGTTCAAACAACCAATGCTACACAACACCTTAGCATTTTCATTAAAAAAAAAAAATCTTGGATAAATACAGCAAATCCATATGTACAGGGAGTTCCTCCCAACCCCCAACAACAGTGGATTCTGTTACCGAGGGTGGGGTAAATGCCTCCTGCATCTGACTACTGACCAGTTCTTCATTTTACACCTTAAATTTCCTGGTAACATTACTGCCCTCCCCTGCTCCTGAGGGCAAGATTATGGGAATTAGGGGGTGGGGAGGTTTCAGGCATAATTTCTAAAACACTTTAGTAAGGAATCCATCAATACCAATATAGTTGTGATCCGTCATGCGAAGGTATTCTAAAGTTTACCAAATTTTAAAAATGCAACCTCCATCTGATGAATCTGATTACATCTACAAACACCTGAAAGGTTCAAGTTCCTTGGTGTTGAAATTGTCAACATTAATCCCTGAGGTACATAGTCACCGGGTGTTCGTGGCCACAGAGCCAGCCGAACAGCCTTTCTTTTGAAATGAAACCATATTAATTATAAAGAGTAAATGAAAGCTACTCATTTTCTCCAATCAAAATCGAACAAGCTGCAATATGGGTTGAATTGTTGATTCATGTGTTCCCTGTTACTCATCAGCATTATTTACATGACAACAACACGCCCTGTTCGTGTTTATGGTCACGTGGGGCAACGACACGAACACGAGGAAACGGGCTAACAAAGGGGGAGCCTTCCCGAGACGTCTTACCATCGCCTCAGCGGAAGAAAAGGAAAAGCTTTGGAAACTTAGGAACTAGAGGCCCTAAAGCTAAAACTAAAGGAGCAACCTCTCCTACATTACCTTGCGACCGCCGAAACCATCATGGCCAACGGGTCACCATCAGTCAATGATGTTCTTATTACACAAAATCTCAAGCATTACCGGTCTTGATCTCAGTGGGATCAAACTTGGGAGGCATCGCGAAGCTTGATTAATGCACTCGCGGGAGGATGACAAAACTCAGGTGGTGGATGAACTCTGATGAGAACGACCACAGAGGTGCACCCGCAGTCAGTGTCGTCCAGCGGAAGAAGAGCGACGGAGGTGCTCAGAAAATGAATCAATGATTTGGCGAACTGGCAACTCCATCGTGTTTTGGCGCTTTTTAGAACGTTAGGAAAGTTTTGGAGACCTTTTTTTTAAGCAGGATAATTCTGAATCAATGATACCTAAGTGAGTTACCTTCATCCACTTATAAAAATTACCTGTTATTTGAAAATAACCACTACAATATCCTATACCGAATCTACATATTTTGCCCTTTCTGCGCATGCGCGGAGAACTCATTTTCTGTGACGACTTGGGGGATAATACTTATTTTTCTTACAATTGTTTTTTTCTCACCGGAATTCCTACATCTGGCTATATTCTGTTTCATTTGCACATCAAATGCTAATACTGGTTTCTTTTCATTATGGTCAGGTGTAGGCTACACATCGCAGATATTTAATGTAACTTTCAATAACCTATCCATACATCATAATTTTATGATGGTGCTTTGCGAAATTGAGTCTGATGTAAGGAGTTATTTAATTTAGAATGCCTGTAATTTAGCAATATATTTTCTTGAACAAATTTTCAGTAGTTCCAAAACATTTTGGTATCGTTACCCCCAGTTTAGTTGCGATAGATGACATTAATGACATTACCTCTACCACAGCCATCGTCAGTTGTATGTAATTAAAAGAAAGGAAAATGCTGATATGCTTAATTTTGTACGTATTTCATAAGCAAGAAATTAATGCAAATCTTAAAGAAATATTCTTGAATGAAATGTCTACGTCCATACTACCTGACCAATTGACAAATTCTTTAATTTCCTTTTGCATTCATGCAGTAAGTGAATTATCATCGTTGTTTATATATATGTACTGATATATGCACACACACACGCACACACACACACACACACACAACACACACACACACAACACACACACACACACACACACACACATACCATATATATATATATATATATAATATATATATATATTAT
>NW_020872559.1:457371-459871 GCF_003789085.1 Penaeus vannamei
GGAGGAGAGGAGGAGGAGGAGGAGGAGGAGGAGGAGAACAACAACAACAACAACAACAACAACAACAACAACAACAACAACAACCCTGGAAGTTATCTTCTACATGCATACCAATCTGGACTTTTTAAATGGCTGGGCACTGGCTGTTTATTGGACAGGGATTCAAGACCTTAAGAATATTAACATCCTATTCATTTAATCTTCATCAAGTACCGCCTCTTCCAGAATTAATGGAAAGCATACCTGGACACAAAATATTATTTCACTTTCACCTGCTTTTCAGAATGGCATCCTTTACTTTTAAGAAAACAAAAAAGGTATTTCATTTTTACAGAAAATAATATATACATCTCTATACTTTAAACACAATGAATGATTTTCAAGGAACAAAAGCTATATACTTGCACAACAAACTTTACTTTTTCAAACTATAAAATCATTGTGAGCTTTCATCACTATTCCAAATGTTCTTAAATAAAATAAATACTGATATAAAAGTATAAAACTAATAATTTACACTACAAAGACAGATTTGTACATTGCTTTAATCAATATCATTCCTTATCCTAAAGCTTTAAATGAACTTGTGAGTATCTTTATATACATTATAAAAAAGTTTCCATATCTTTTATTCCTGAATAATGTCCTCTCCATAGGGGTCACTGTCACTATTTGCCTCGTCAATCTCACCATATCTTTCCCTTTCATCCTCACCCATTAACTCATCCTCACTCTCTTCAGTTGAGGGAGACCCATCATGAGTCACTTCCATGCTGGGCATTGAACCTTCCTCCACAGTTCTCCTCCTGTCTTGTGAGGGGTCATAGGGCACGTGGATAGTCCCTTCAGTGCCCACAAGAGCTAATTTGTAATTGTGACGGTCGGGGTGGTCAAGTGGCAGGCGCGCCATCTTGAGCCGCAGCTTGTAGTCATTGTGGGTGACAGACCAGCACTCAGGTAAGTGTTCTGGTTTCATGGAGGACAGGAAGTGCTGTCGCCATCTCTGCTCCAACTTAACAAGTCCTACCTTGCTGTAGACTTCAAAGACCTTGTGACCATGTGCCTGATACTCCTTGTTGTAAACTTTGACCTCCATGTTGGCTGCCTCTTCCAGTAGCTCCCTCGTGAGCTCCTCCACACCATAATGCCTTCGGACAACACCTTGCAGCTCAGCAATCCTCTTCTCAGGGATGCCAGCAGGTTTCCTGAGCAGGGCACTAGCTGCGTAGCGCACTGCCTTCTTGGCCTTGTCAAACGTCGCCTTGACATCTTTGTCAGTGCCAATGGGTGCATCACATTCTTCTGCTAGCTGGCTCCGCAGAGCATTGTCTCGGATGTTGCTTATGCGGTGGCACTCTAAGCAGAGCAACACCACATCATGGTTCTGGTGGTGCTTTAGGATGGCTGGGAAGTACTTGCGGTACTCATGAGGCACAACATTCTTCCTGATGTATGACTGGTCCTTGCCACACACTACACACAAGTTTTGGCGCTCCTGCAAGTAGAACTGGCCATCTTGAAGTTCAGTCTGAGGGCGACCAGCGGGCTCAAAATTAAGGCGCACAACCAAGGGCTCTTCGCTTACCAGTACACCCAGCCCTTTTGCCACATACCAGTGTGCCTTCTTCGGGTCAATAGTACATAATGGCTGGTCATCTGGGGCCCGCAACTGACAGTTGTGGTAGAGGGGGCCCTGGCGGAGGGAGTAGGCACGCGTATGTGGTTTGAACTTATTGGGGGGTATTTGACCACCTCTGGAACTGCCTGGGAGGAGGAAAGGGGTAAGTAACAACTCTGACAAGAACAGTAGCAATAACTGTGATAATTCTAACTATAAGGAGAAATGAAAATGTAATACCTATGATGATGATGATGTGATAATGATGACAATAATGAATGATGATAATATATTGATGATATTCCCATAATGATGATGATGATAACAATTAGTGGTATACTTCCGTGATAATAACCATAATGATAAAGATTTTAATAATAAAAATTGTAATAATTAATTATCATCATCATAATAATAATATAAACATTAATGATGATGATGATGAAAATCAAAATAATAATAAAATTATTATTATTATTATTATTATTATTATTATAATAACAATAATGAAAAAAATAGCAGTAAGAAAAAAAGGTTGATTTTGATGATAATAATGATACTACTATTATTCTATCTTATTCATAATGATCATAAGAATAATATATAACTTAAATGCCAATGACAACAATAATGACAAGAACTTAAACACCAATGACAAAATAACAATAACTGAAGTATTGATAATGATAAGGATAATGAAAAGGATAACACTAATGATAGCGATGATAATAAAAACACTGAGAAAGTAAACTATTATGGCATTAAATCAGAAACCCAATAGTACCTGCATCTTGATTCCTTTTATTAGAAGTGAATTTGACATCGAGGAGTCCACTGCAGGCCTGGTGCACTTCCTGCCTGAGTCTCTGTTGCCATGCAGAC
>NW_020872559.1:474871-479871 GCF_003789085.1 Penaeus vannamei
GGGACCAAAAGGCTGTAATACGCTAGATTTTGCCCTTTTTCGACTTTTTATTGGTTATAGCCTTTATTTAATTATAAATAGACTCTATAATTATTATCATCATTATTCTTATGATTATCTTCATTATAGTTTTTATCGACATGATTTTCATTATTATCATTATCATTATTGCAGTTATAATGATTATTATGCTAATTATTACTGTCATTTCATCATTATAAATATTTTTATAATGATAATAACAATAATGATAATCATAGAAATAAGAATGACAATAATATTCATTATAATATCAATAATAATATTACTATTATCTATATTGTCATTGCTAGTTAGAAAATTAATAGAATAGAGTTAATTATTGCTATTTTTGCAATATTTATCAAAATTACCATTATAATTATCATTTCATTATTATCATTATTATTATTGTAATTATCATCATAATTATCATTATTATTGTTAATAATAAAGGGTTATCATGAACATCATAATTACATTAATTAATGTTAAAATCATCATAATTATCATTTTAAAGCGAAAAGGTTTTTTTTCGACCTTTCTCTGACAAGGCTGTAATACGTTAGATATTGCCGTTTTTTCAACTTGTGGGATTTTAATAGTTTTAGTCTTTATTTCATTATGAATGGACTCTATGATTATTATTATCATTATTGTCATTATTCTTATGATTATTATTATCATTATTGTCATTATTCTTATGATTATCATCATTATAGCCATTATCGTCATGATAATCATTATTATCATTATCATTATTCCAGTTATAAGGATTATTATGCTAATTATTACTCTCATTTTCATCATTATAACAATTTTTATAATGATAACTATGATAATGCTGATTTTAGAAATGATAATGACAATAATACATATTATAATAACAACAACAATAATATTATTATTTCTATTGTCATTATTAGTATGAAAATTATTAGAATAAGAGTTAATTATTACAGTAATTATCAAAATTATAATTATAATTATAATTATATTATTATCATTATTATTATTATCATCATAATTATCATCATTATTGTTAATGATAAAGGAATTATGAAAATCATCATAATTACCTGAATTAATGTTAAAATCATCGTAATTATCATTTAAAAGCCATTTTTTTCGAACTTTCTCTCAAAAGGCTATAATACGCTAGATTTTGCCGTTTTTCTTAACTTATTAGTTTTCGCCTTTATTTCATTATTAATGGATTCTATGATTATTATGATCATCATTATTATCATTATAATCATTATTCTTATAATTATCGTCATTATCGTCATTATCGTCATGACTATCATTATTATCATTATCATTATTGCAGTTATAATGATTATTATGCAAATTATTTACTCTCATTTTCATCATAAATATTTTTATAATGATAATAACAATAATGAGAATTCTAGAAATAATCATGATAATAATACTCAATATAATAACAATAATGATATTATTATTACGTCTATTGTCATTATTACTATGAACATTATTAGAATAGTTAATTATTGCTATCATTGCAAAAAATTATCATTATAATTATCATTTTATTTTTATAATCATTATTATTATTGTCATTATCATAATAATCATCATTATTGTTAATAATAAAGGCATTATCATGAAAATCATCATGATTACCTGAATTGATGTTAAAATCATCATAATTATCATTTAAAAGCGAAAAAGTTTTTTTTTTATCTTTCTCTCAAAAGGCTGTAATACGCTAGATTTTCCCGTTTTTCCGACTCTTGGGATTTTATTAATTTTACGCCTTTATTTCATTATAAATGAACTCTATTATTATTATTATTATTATTATTATTATTATTATTATTATTATTATTATCATTATTATTATTGTCATTATTCTTATGATTATTATCATTATAGTCATTATCGTCATGATTATCATTAATATCCTTATCATTATTGCAGTTATAATGATTATTATGCTGATTATTACTGTCATTTTCATCATTATAACGATTTTTAGAATGATAATAACAATAATGATAATTTTAGAAATAATAATACTCACTATAATAACAATAATAATATCATTATTATTTCTATTGTCATTAATAGTATGAAAATAATTAGAATAGAGTTAATTATTGCTTTTAAAGCAGAAATTATAAAAATTATCATTATAATTATCATTCTATTATTATCATTATTATTATTGTCAGTATCATCATCATTATCATTATTGTTAATAATAAAGGAATTATCATGAAAATCATCATAATGACTTGAATTAATGTTAAAATCATCATAATTATCATTTAAAAGCAAAAAACGTTTTTTTTCGACCTGCCTCTCACAGGGCCGTAATACGCTAGATTTTGCCGTTTTTTTCGACTTCTGGGATTGTATTAGTTTTAGCCTTTATTTTATTATAAATGGACTATATGATTATCATTATCATCATTATTGCCATTATTCTTATGATTATCATCATTATAGTCATTATCGTCATGATTATCATTATTATCATTATCATTATTGCAGTTATAATTATTATTATGCTAATTATTACTGTCATTTTCATCATTATAACTATTTTTATAATTATGATAACAAAAATGAAAATTTTAGAAATAATAATGACAATAATACTCATTATAATAACAATAATATATAATATTATTATTATTTCTATTGTCATTATTAGTGTGAAAATTATTGGAATTGAGTTAATTATTGCTATTATTGCAGTAATTATCAAATTATCATTATTATCATTATTATTATTGTCATTATCATCTTAATTATTATTATTGTTAATAATAAAGGAATTATCATGAAAATTATCATAATTACCTGAATTAATGTTTAAATCCATTATAACTATTTTTATAATGATGACAACAATAATGATGATTTTAGAATTAATAATGATAAGAATAAAACTAATAAAATCCCAAAAGTCGAAAAAGGGCAAAATCTAGCATATTAGGTAAAAAAAAAACTTTCTCACTTTTAAATTATAATTATGATGATTTTAACCTTAATTTGGCTAATTATGATAATTTTCATGACAATTCCTTTATTATTACCAATAATGATGATAATTATTATTATAATGACTATAATAATGATGATAATAAAATGATAATTATAATGATAATTTTGATAATTACTGCAGTAATAGCAATAATTAACTCTATTCTAATAATTTTCATACTAATAATGACAATTGAAATAATAATAATATCATTACTATTGTTATTATAATGAGTATTGTCATTATTATTTCTAAAATTATAATTACTGTTACTATCATTTTAAAATGGTTATAATGATGAAAATGAAAGAAATTAATAGCATAATAATCATTATAACTGCAATAATGATAATGAAAATGATGATAATCATTAGAATAATGACTATAAGGATAATGATCATAAGAATAATGACAGTAATGATGATAATAATAATCATAGAGTCCATTTATAATAAAATAAGGGCTAAAACTAATACAATCCCATAAGTCGAAAAATGGAAAATCTAGCGTATTACAGCCCTATGAGAGGCAGGTCGAAAAAAAATCCTTTTTCGCTTTTAAATGATAATTATGATGATTTTAACATTAATTCAAGTAATTATGATGATTTTCATAATAATTCCTTTATTATTAACAATAATGATGATAATTTGGATGATACTGACAATAATAATAATGATAATAATAAAATGATAATTATAATGATAATTTTGATTATTACTGCAATAACAGCAATAATTAACTCTATTCTAACGTCAAATTCTAGCGGATTACAGCCTTTTCAGAGAAATGTCGAAGAAAAACGTTTTTCGCTTTTAAATTATAATTATGATGATTTCAATATTAATTCAGGTAATTATGATTATTTTCATGATAATTCCTTTATTATTAACAATAATGATGATAATTATGATGATAATGACAATAATATAATGATCATAATGATAAAAAATAATTATAATGATAATTTTGATAATTACTGCAATAATAGCAATAATTAACTCTCATACTAATAATGAGAATAGATTGTTATTATAATGATTATTAATGTCATCATTATTTCTAAAATTATCATTATTGTTGTTATCATTATAATATTAGTAATAATGATATAAGTGACAGTAATAATTAGCATAATAATCATTATAATTCCAATAATAATAAAGATAATAAATATAATCATGACTATAATGACTATAATGATAATCATAAGAATAATGACAATAATGATGATAATGATAATAATAATAGTCTATTTATAATGCAATAAAGGCTAAAACTAATAAAATCCCAAATATAAAAAAGCGGGAAAATCTAGCGTATTACAGCCTTTGAGAGAAAGGTCGAAAAAAAAACCTTTCTCGCTTTTCAATGATAATCATGATTTTAATTCAGGTAATTATGATAATTTTCATGATAATTCCTTTGTTATTAATAATAATGATCATAATTATGATGATAATGACAATAATAATAGTGATAATAAAATTATGATCATAATGATAATTTTGATAATTACTGAAATAATAGCAATAATGAACTCTATTCCAATAATTTTCATACTACTAATAATAATATCATTATTGTTATTATAATGAGTATATTATTGTCATTATTATTTCTAAAATTATCATTATTGTTATTATTTTATTAAAAATAGTTATAATGATGAAAAGTACAGTAATAATTAGCATAATAATCATTATAACTGCAATAATGATAATAATAATGATAATCATGACGATAATAAATATTGATGATAATCATAAGAATAATGACAATAATGATGATAATGATGATAATAATGTTCATAGCCTCCATATATAATGAAATAAAGGCTAAAACTAATAAAATCCCAAAAGTCGAACAAAACGAACAATCTAGCGTATTACAGCCTTTGTGAGAGAAAGGTCGAAAAATCCCGTTCTTCGCTTTTAAATGATAGCTATAATTTTAACATTAATTC
>NW_020872559.1:488765-498765 GCF_003789085.1 Penaeus vannamei
ATTCACGAAAAATGATATGCTGTTTTTAGACAAGCTTTTATTTTTTTAAATTTGCATGATATTTCATCAGTTTTATCCTTCAGCAAAATGTCTTGAACATAATACCCCCCCCCAAACAAAAATGGGGGTACTTTTAGCATATGCGAGTTACCCGCTCGAATATGTATTTTTTACCTACATTCATCATTCGGTCAAATGACTTTCTAGTCGATTATATTTCCGGAAAATCTCTCAAAATACTAAAAAAAAAATATACATACACCAAAGGTCATCAAATACACGGTACTGATCGGTATGTACATTCATGTACGATATATATATATATATATATATATATATATATATATATATATATATATATATATATATATATATATATATATATATATATATATATATATATATATATGCATGTATACACAGATCAGTACGGGTCATCAAATACACGGTACTGATCTGCATCTGCATGAGAGCCTCCAGCAGGACCGGGCGTGGCACCTGTGATGCGAGCAGGGGCAGGCGCGCCACCCGTGGGACGAGCAGGAGCGGGGCGGGGAGCGCCGCCCGGCTCGCGCGAGATTGGGTCCGGGCGAGCCAATCGTGGCGCGCGCGCCACCCGTGGTGCGAACGGGAGCGAGGCGAGGCGCGCCACCGGTCAGTTGCGCCAGTACGAGCGGGCGGGGCGCGCCATCAACGAGCGGGGCGAGGCGCGCCACCCGGTACGAGGCGCGCCACCCGTGGTGGCGGGCGCGCCACCCGTGGTACGAGCGGGGCGGGGCGCGCCACCCGTGGTACGAGCGGGGCGGGGCGCGCCACCCGTGGTGTGTACGAGCGGGGCGGGGCGCGCCACCCGTGGACGAGCGGGGCGAGGCGCCCACCCGTGGTACGAGCGGGGCGGCGCGCCACCCGGTGTGGTACGAGCGGGCGGGGCGCGCCACCCCGTGGTACGAGCGGGGCGGGGCGCACCCGTGGGGGCGGCGCGCCACCCGTGTACCGTGGTACGAGCGGGGCGAGGCGCGCGCCGAGCGGGCGGGCGCGCCACCCGTGGTACGAGCGGGCCGCGCCACCCGTGGTACGAGGCGCGCCACCCGTGGTACGAGGCGCGCCACCGTGGTACGAGCGGGCGGGGCGCGCCACCCGTGGTGGTCGAGCGGGGCGGGGCGCGCGTGGTACCCGTGGTACGAGCGGGGCGGGGCGCGCCACCGTGGTGTGTACCGTGGTACGAGGCGCGCCCCGTGGTGGTCGTGGTAGTGGGAGCGCCGCCCGTGCGCGCGAGATTGGGGCCGGGCATGTCAACCGTGGCGCGCGGCGCCACCCGTGGTGCGAACGGGAGCGAGGCGAGGGTGGCGCGAGCAAGACCGGGGCAGGGGCGCCCATCCGGGGTAAGAGCGAGAGCGGAGGGGAGTGCGGTGCCCGGGTTCTTTATTATTATTAATTATTATTATTATTATTATTATATTATTATTTATTATTATTATTATTATTATTATTATTATTATTATTATTATTATTATTATTATTATTATTATTATTATTATTATTATTATTAATATTATTTATCCCGGGTGTCACATATATGAGACACCGGGAAAAATAAACAATGTCGGGCTGACCGCCAGTGCGATGCTGTCTCGGGGCTGCGCTCCGAGGCAGAAGCGGCGCGCGGCCGGCGGCGGACAGACTTCGGGAAGCTCCGCCGGGCAGAAGCGGCGCGCGGACAGACTTCGGGGAAGCTCCGCCGCCGATTTTGTAGCCGCCCGGATTTTTTAAATTTTGGCTACAAAATGTACCCGGCGTGACTGGGTTATTATTATTATTATTATTATTTATTATTTCTTACTATTATTATTATTATTTAAGCGAGAGCAAGGAACAGGCAGGCGAGAGCGAAACCATGTGTCCCTTCCACCACAACGAGCATAAATGGTACTTCGGCCATTGAGGAGGCTTCAGACCAGTTTTATATATTGTAAATGCCCATTATAGCTCATTATAAAGGGAAATGGTACATGATTATATCATATGGAAGTATTTCACATATCATTTGTTATCCATACTGTAAAAAATAAAAAATGAACATATGACATTTTGATATGATACCGGTATAACTTACGAAAGCTCTGGCATACGCAATTTTGGTCCAAAAAGAACGTTTTATGGCTCATTTTGTAGCTAAATAAACAATCTTGTGCTTGTTGCACTTACTTTTTGCAATATTTCCAATTGCTTCTTATAAAAGTGACTTATAAAAAAATAGGCCTAATTGGATTGTTCAAACAGTCATCTTTGTAATTTATTCACCAAAAAAAAAAAAAAAAAAAAAAAAAAAGGTCGACTTCTAAAATTTGGCTTCCGTATATTATAGTTGAAGGATTGTGTTATTCAGATATGAAATCAGAATGGCTGTATGATTTTTGGGGGATTTTTTAGAAAAATTTGAAAATGGTCAATGTAGGCCTATAGACACAACAAATCACTGTGACCCTACTATAACAAATGTCGTGTAGTGAGATACTATTACTTGCTAGGAATTTCCGCAAAGCTTCGCAATGAAGGTAAATCATAGGAGATTATGTTATAGGAAGATTATTCTAATACCTAATTTTGTTAATACCAAAACAGCTATGAAAATGTACGAAAACCCAAAAATGCCGATATCTCGGAACACTACCCTTCTAGTCTTCAACAACGATTTTAGAAACAATTTTAGCCCGAAAAAAAACTTTATGTCTCATTTTGTAGCTGAATAAAAAAACTAGTGCTTGTTCCACTTAGTTTTTGCGTTTTTTCCTGTTTTTCTTGTAAAGATGACATTTATGCAAAAAAAAAAAAAAAAAAAATTTTTTTTGTTTTCTCAAAGTCGGTTATTTAAAAAAATTACAATAAAAAAACAAAGTCGAAATCGAAAAAAGTGCTTGGAACAAGCACTAGATTTAGGGTGAATCTGTTCAAAAATCACATCAGAAAGCCTGTGTATTTTTTCCTGGATCAGAAATCCTTGTTGAAAAATTGTTAATTTTCAAAGGGGGGACAGTTTTTTTTTTCGTTTTTTTGACAATAATTCAAAAACTGTTCGGGCGATTTTGAAAAAAAAGAGTTTTGAGATCTCACTAGGGTCTAAATAAAAGAGTGCAAGTTTCATCAAAATCGGCAAGTAAAATCGAAAAATCGAAAAAATTACCAGACGGTCCCCTTCAGGATTTAAAACCCGTTTTCTTTAATTTTACTTACATTCTTTATTTTATTATTATTATTATTATTATTATTTAACCTATTAAGAGAAATAGCTCGTTTTGTTTATCTTTTCTTTTAGTTTGGTTATTTTTACTTTTTTCTATAAGAGATTGCAATTTTAGAAAGTTAATTTTAAGCTTATTTTACTATTTTTTACGAATTTAAGTGGCAGCGCCATCTATTGGCGATTTCCGCCAAAAGCCCTGTAATCCTCCGCCTCGGCTGTAGTTTCATTGGGGGCAAAGCAGATAAATAGGCTGGAAATCGTGGGCCTCGCCTTTTTTCACTCGTGATTGGAATGTTGTTCAGTCCAGACCTCTCTCTAAGCGCAGCAGCAATAAATTAAAAAGCCTAGTGCCACGTGAGCTACCTTGGTTTCCGAGGCCTCTCGTCACGCTGCGCATTATTGCTTCTGAGCTATTAAAGTAACTTGTAAAGTAAACCATCTGTCTTTACAGTTTGCAGCACTTTGTGCTATGACTGCACCTTCAGTTTTTTGCAGGTCGCACGAGGCGTAGATAGTCTGTAGTCGTAGGTAGTACCCCACCTCAGACCCGCAGCTCTCTTCTACACCAGGGTAGCCCTTACGGGCTTTGACACCTGGGTAGTGAGGCCCAGTAGTCTGGGGCGTCCTTTGGGCGCACTTTTTCTTTCCCTGATTTCTTTTCTTTTCTTAATGTGACTTCCCTGAGCCTACCGGAGTTCCCTTGTGGGCTCCCGTATTCGCCTGGGGGGTGGGCATAGACTTACCGTCCTTCGCTTCGGCAAGTTCGGCGGTAGGAAAGTGTCCTCCACATAACTCGATCCCTCTGTGGTACTGGGAAACGCAACCAGGCTTCCACTGGGGGGGTAGAGGACGTTTAACTGCTACACTCTCTTAGGTATTGCTGTTGGGTTGATTACCAATAGTTAAGGGGTTTATTGGTCCCTTCAGGACAACGGGCAAGGGCCCAGGGGTCGGACTTGGTCCGATGCCCAGCATGACAGCTACCCCTTCTTCTCCTCGAGGAGAAGGGGCGACCTATGACCTCGACTTCGAATAATGGAACCCCTACTTTTGACCGACGAGAACTACTTGCTATCCCTCCAGAGAATGCAAGCTATTTGGCTGTCAGATGTGTGAATGAAAATTAGTCGCTTCTGAACGTTAACCCCTTCATCATCAAGAAGGTCCTTGATGGTCAAGTGGATGGCGACTTTGATTTTGTCAAGAAATTGCGAGGTGGTAGCCTCCTTGTTAAAGTGCAATTTAAATCCCAGGTTAACGACTTGCTTAAACTGACGCAGCTTCATGATTTGAAGGTTAAAGTAATTATTCCTGTTGGCCCAAATACCTGTAAGGGAATAATCTTTCACAGGGATTTGAGGACGATGGATGAGAGCGAAATTCTTGAAAACATGTAGGACTAAGGTGTAATGGACGTGAATTGCATGACCAAAAGAGACAAGAATGTGCGAACGCAAACCGGATTATGTTTTTTGACCTTTGCTTCGAGTAAGATTCCTGAGTATGTCTATGTTGGATACGAACGTGTCCAAGTAAGACCTTATATTCAAAAACCTATGCGCTGTAATAGATGCCAAACATTTGGACACACCTCATTACGCTGCATTGACAAGGACACTGATAAATTCACTTGCGGTAAATGTGCTGGAGCTCATGACACCACTACCTGTACTGGAAACCCTCCTAAGTGTGCTAACTGTGGAGGTCCCCATCAGTCAGGCTCTGCCGAGTGCAGCAGCCTGAAGAAGGAGACTGAAATATTAGCATACATGAGAGGACATGATGTTAGTTACTGTGAAGCCAAGAGGAAGGTTGAAGGCTTGACCAACAAGCCCAATACTTCCTACGCTTCAGTAGCAACTAATAACACTCCCAGTGCAAGCAGTATCAGTCAGGATCTTGCGGCTAAAGATAAAGAAATTGCAGAACTAAAGGAAACGGTTAAAGAATTAATGAGTCAAATTGTTGAATTGAACAAAACTATTAAACAAATTGCTGAATCAACCCAGCAAAAGCAGCAACGTAAGGAGGATGATACCAAATCACAATCTGGATCACACCTTCCCGTCCAGATGGTCTGCTCCTCGGAGCAGATCATCTTCAACCGGGCGTCTCCCTCACAGATAGGCGCAGGACATGGAGGCTATTGTCTCCAAATCTTCACGCGAGAGGTCCCCGGGAAGCTCGGGAGATGAGTCGCCTCCCTCCCAGAAAAAGGTGAAAAAAGGCAGACAAGGCACTTCTAAACCCCATAAAACGTAATCTTCACGTTGACCATTATACAATGGAACTGTCGAAGTCTTAGAACTAGAGTAAATGACCTCAGATTATTAGCCTCGTCTTATGCTCCCGATATTATTGTCCTACAAGAAACCCATTTAAACAACCTTATTTCTGATGATTTAGTTTCGTTGAGTTACTAACATCTATGTCGGAAGGATCGAGAGGGTAGGGGTGGAGGCGGAGTTGCCATGTACATCCACCAGAACCTCCCTTTTACAGAAGTGACTATAGATTCTACTTTGGAGATAGTCGCATGCAAAGTAAAACTCAATAGCACGTATCTGGCTATATGTTCAGTTTATTGTCCACCTGACAATGTGGTATGATGAGCTCTTTGCTCTTCAGGATAGTCTGCCACAGAATAAAGTAATTTTAGGTGATTTTAATGCTCATCATACATTATGGGGTTCCCTTCGGATGGATGGTAGAGGTGAGCAAGTAGTTAAGCTTATTAACGATTCCGATTTAATCCTTCTAAACGGTTATAGTCCAACGCGAGTGGACGATAATACCGGTAATTTGAGCTTTATTGACCTATCTCTGGTCTCTTCAACAGTAGCAGCCAAGTGCCTGTGGCACACCATTGACGACTCGTTGGGAAGCAACCACTTTCCTATTTTCCGAGCCCTAGAAGCCTGTAGAGGAACGTCCCCAGGCCCATATCATTCCCATATTGAAAGGAGGGGGTAATCCCAAACATGCCATCTCCTACCGCCCAATTGCGTTGACTTATGCAAGGTCATGGAACGAATTGTTAACAGTAGACTATTGCATTTTTTAAATTCCAGGAATTTACTAGTTGATGAGCAGTGCGGTTTCCGAAAAGGACGCCAAACTCTCGATCAGCTAGTAAAATTGACCAGTCATATTCAAGAGGCAATTGCCAAAATGCATTTTCTGATTTTAGTATTTTTAGACATTGAAAAAGCCTACGACATGACATGGCGATATGGCCTACTTAGAAAAGTTTATGCTTTTAGATTACGTGGAAACTTGCTTTATTTCATTCGAAATTTCATTTCTGACAGAACTTTTGCTGTCAAATTGTTTTCTGACAATGTTTCTTGGACATTTTTGTCCAGGCAAACGGGGTCCCACAAGGAAGTGTCTTGTCACCTACTTTATTTTTGTATATGATCAATGACATCTTACCAGCTCCCCCTTCGGAATCTTAAATACTCACTGTACGCTGATGATTGTGCATTATGGCATTCCAGCAGTAATGCAGAATTCTCTGCAAATCGCATCCAATTGGCACTGGATATGATACATAACTGGGGCCTCCAGTGGGGTTTTAAGTTTTTGACAAGAAAGAGTACTGGGGTAATTTTTTCACGCAGGAGAATGCCGAACATCAGGCTAACTCTAGACCACCACCCAATACTTATTCAATATTCTGCTAGATTTCTCGGTCTACTTTTTGATCGTAGACTTAATTGGAAAGACCACATTGGACAATTAAAGAATAAATGTCAAAAAACACTAAATTTATTAAAGTGCATTTCTGGAAATGAATGGGGAGCTGATAGTAAGTCTTTGCTAATGATATATAAAGCCCTGATTAAATCTAAATTAGATTATGGGTCAATCGTGTATGGTTCGGCATCGGCCTCAACTTTGAAAGGATTGAATGTTGGGCATGAAAAACATCACAATTACCTGAATAAAAGTTAAAATTATCATAATTATGATTTAGAACCGAAAAAGGAGGTTTTTCGACGTTTCTCTCAAAAGGCTGTAATACGCTAGATTTTGCTGTTTATCATTATCATTATTGCAGTTATAATGATTATTATTATCATTATAACTATTTTTATAACGATAATAACAATAATGGTAATTTTAAAAATAATAATGACAATAATACTCATATAACAATAATAATGATAATATTATTATTTCTATTGCCATTATTAGTATGAAAATTATTAGAATAGAGTTAATTATTGCTATTATTGCAGTAATTATCAAAATTATTATAATGATTATTATTTATTATCATTATAATTATTATTGTCATTATAAATGGACTCCATAATTATTATTATCATCATCAATATTGTCATTATTCGTATGATTATCATCATTATAGTCATTACCGTCATGATTATCATTATTATCATTATCATTATTGCAGTTATAATGATTATTATGCTAATTATTACTGTCATTTTTTCATCATTATAACTATTTTCATAATGATAATGACAATAATGGTAATATTAGAAATAATAATGACAATAATACTCATTATAATAACAATAATAATTATATTATTATTGCTTCTACTGTCATTATTAGTATGAAATTATTAGTGCTATCATTGCAGTAATTATCAAAATGATCATTATGATTATCATTTTCTTATCATTATCATTATTATTGTCATTATCTACATAATTATCATCATCATTGTTAATAATAAAGGAAGTATCATGAAAATCATCCCAATTACCTGAATTAACGTTAAAATCATCATAATTATCATTTAAAAGCGAAAACGTTTATTTTCGATGTTTCTCTCAAATACGTTAGATTTTGCCGTTTTTTTTTTTTTTTTTTTTTTTACTTTTATTTAGTTTTAGCCTTTATTTCATTATAAATGGACTCTATAATTATTATAATCATCATTTTCATCATTATTGATATTATCCTTATCATAATTGCAGTTATAATGATTATTATGCTAATTATTACTGTCATTTTCATCATTATAACTATTTCTATAATGATAATAACAGTAATGATAATTTTAGAAATAATAATGACAATAATAATAATTATAATAACAATAATAATGATATTATTATTATTTCTATTGTCATTATTAGTATGAAAATTATCAGAATAGAGTTAATTATTGTTTA
Organism: Penaeus vannamei; assembly: GCF_003789085.1. Classification (NCBI taxonomy): domain Eukaryota; kingdom Metazoa; phylum Arthropoda; class Malacostraca; order Decapoda; family Penaeidae; genus Penaeus; species Penaeus vannamei. The sequence goes on from NW_020872559.1 coordinate 497,157, forward strand.
TTATTGCAGTAATTATCAAAGTTATCATTATGATTACCATTCTATAATAATTAATTATTATATTATCATTATCAATCATAATTATCATCATTATTGTTAATAATAAAGGAATTATCATGAAAATCATCACAATTACCTGAATTAATGATAAGATCATCATTATTATCATTTAAAAGTGAAAAAGATTTTTTTTTCGACGTTTCTCGCAGAAGGCTGTAATACGCAAGATTTTGCCGTGTTTTGACTTTTGGGATTTTATTAGTTTTAGCCTTTATTTCATTATAAATAGACTCTATAATTATAATAATCACCATCTTCATCATTATTGCCATTATTCATATGATTATCATCAATATATAGTCATCATCGTCATGATTATCATTATTATTATCATTATTGCAGTTATAATGATTATTATGCTAATTATTAGTCATTTTCATCATTATAACTATTTCTATAATGATAATAACAAATAATGATAATCTTGGAAATAATAATGACAATAATACTGATTATAATAACAATACTGATGATTTTATTANAATAATCAAATTCTATCATTATAATTATCATTTTATTATTATTATCATTATTAATTATTATCATTATCATCATAATTATCATCATTATTGTTAATAATAAAGGAATCATCATGAAAATCATCATAAATACCTGAATTAATGTTGAAATAATTATTATTTAAAAGCGAAAAAGAGGGTTCGACTTTTCTCTCAAAAGGCTGTAATACGCTAGATTTTGCCGTTTTTCCGATTTTTAGGATTTTAATAGTTTTAGCCTTTATTTCATTATAAATGGACTCTATGGTTATTATTATCTTTATTGTCATTATTCTTACGATTATCATTTTATTATTATTATCATCATTATTATATTTATTGTCATCATAATTATCATCATTATTGTTAATAATAAAGGAATTAGCATGAAAAATCATCATAATTACCTGAACTAATATTAAAATAATCTTAATTATCATTTACAAGTGAAAAAAGGGGGGTTTTCGATCTTTTTTTTTAAAGGCTTTAATACGCTAGATTTTCCCGTTTTTTCGACTTTTGGGATTTTATTAGTTTTTCATCTCATTATAAATGGACTATGATTATTATCATTATCATCATTTTTGTCATTATTCTTATGATTATCATCATCACAGTCATTATCGTCATGATTATCATTATCTTTATCATTATTGCAGTTATAATTATTATTATGCTAATTATTACTGTCATTTTCATCATTATAACAATTTTATAATGATAATAACAATAATGATAATTTTAGAAATATTAATGACAATAATGCTCATTATAATAACAATAATAATGATATTATTTCTTTTGTCATTATTGGTATGAAAATTATTAGAATAAAGTTAATTATTGCTATTATTGAGGTAATTATCAAAATTATCATTATAATTATGATTTTATTATTATAATCATTATTATTTTTGTTATTATCATCATAATTATCATTTTTGTTAATGATAAAGAAATTATCATGAAAATCATCTTAATTACCTGAATTAATGTTAAAATCATCATAATTATAATTTAAAAGCTAGAATGAGTTTTTTTTTCTTTTACCT
>NW_020872559.1:503765-506265 GCF_003789085.1 Penaeus vannamei
TTGAGTGAGAATACTTCCAAGATAGCTGAAGTTTTCAACTTGTAGTTCTTCATCATCGAGAGTGCTCTTGCATTTCGGAGGTATCTTGTTTTTCGAGAACACCATTAGCTTTGTTTTCTTCTTGTTTATATTCAGGCCTCTAGTTTCACTTTCTTCTTTTAGAATATATAGATTTTCCAAGTCAGCTTTGCTTCTAGCCAAGAGCACTGTGTCGTCAGCATATCTAATGTTTTGGATACTCACACCATTTATAGTAAATTTCAGATGATCTGATCTTTGTTTAACTTTTCGCATGATTACCTCAGCGTAGAGAGAGAACAGGTCAGGAGAGATAACAGCCCTGTCTTACACCTCTTTTGATTTGAGTCCATTCGCTGAGTTCACCGTCAATTGATATTGCTGCCATTTGATCCCAGTAAAGGTTCTTTAGGACTCTGATGTCTTTTCCATCAATACCCATTTCTTCTAAATCCTTCATTATATTTATGTGCTTCACTCTGTCGAATGCTTTTTCGTAGTCAATAAAGGCTGCATAGACATCTTGTTGCATTTGTATGTTTCTTTCGGTTATGGAACTCATGAAGAAGATTGCGTTTCTTGTACCCTTGTTTTTTCCGAAAGCCAAATTGTTCCCAGCTGATCTCAGTGTGAATAACCTTTTTCATTCTGGTCATAATTATGCGAATAAGGATTTTGGTTATGTGGCTCATAAGGCTGATTAGGCGGTAATGGTTAATGGTTAAGATAAATGTGCTAGACATCTAAGGTCATATAGCACTATAGGAAGGTATAGTAAAGGGGATGTCAGGTGATAGCTGCTATGTGTCAACTATCTAGAATAGTGTTGAAAGGTTGAAGATGAGGGAAAAGATTATGGTGGTTTAGGTAAGGGAGTTAGATCAAGTGAAGGATATTTATGCGTCTGAGGAGAACAGGTTGTCGAGGCAGAAGCTGTGGATTCTGTAAGGATGTCTGATATGTTGGGAGGTCGGTGAAGGGAGGATAGGTGTGGAAAAGCAGAGGTACGTGCTGTATTAAAGCGTGGACAGGACAAGAGAATGTGTGGGACTGAAAGAGGGACGTTACATAGAGGACATAGGGGCGGGTCTGAGCGTGACATTAGATAGGCATGTGTTAGGCGAGTGTGGCCAATATGTAATCGTGCGAGGGCCGTCTCCCAACGTCTGTTTTTGTGAAATGGAGCTGACCAAGAGGAGATTGATGGTTTTACGGTATGTAATTTATTGTTGTGGAGTCTTGACCAAAAAGATTGCCATCGGGTATACAAGAAGGTTTTAAAGTGGGGGTAGTAATCCGTAGCTGGAATATGTGAGAAGCGTTGTTGAGGTGATGTGGACATTGCGGCATAGCGTGCAAGAGTATCTGCCTGTTCATTGCCAGGGATTACAACATGGCTGGGTACCCAGCAAAATCTGACAGATTTGTGACGTGTGGATAGATAGAACAACCAGTTCTGGATCTTACAGACAAGGGGATCGAGTGCATAGACTTTATGAGGGTTAAAGAGTTACGGGAGTCAGTAAAAATAGTAAAAGAGGAAGAGGTGGATGAGTATATGCGTCTTAAGGCAAAAAGGAGTGCATATAGTTCTGTAGTAAGGACACTAGATTCAGGAGGGAGGGTGTATTTGAAAGTGCAATTTGGGAATGTTACTGTGAATCCAGCTCCTGAGATGGATTTGGAACCGTCAGTGTAAACATGAATGCTGGAGGAATGAATGGAGACATGGTCAAGGAAATGAGTGAGAAGGATAGAGGGGGGAATATCTGATTTTGGTGGGTCAGGGAAAACTGAGGAGCAAATACAGGGGTTAGGTATAAGCCATGGAGGAATGGAATGGACAGACAGTGGGAGAGGTCGGAGATGAGGGAAGGGGGAATGGGAGAGGTGGGTATCCATGCGTACGAGGAGAGGAGTTGGTAAACGTGGAGAAGAGGTAAAGGTATGAAGCAAGGATTGTGGAATAGTTAGTTTGGTAAGGGAAAATTGGTGAAATCGAGCATAGCATCGGAGAGAGAGAAGGGCTCGACGTCGAGAGAGGGACGGCATGCCTGATTCAGTATATAGGCTCTCAACTGGAGAGGAGCGGAAGGCGCCTAGGGCTAAGCGGAGACCGCTGTGGTGGATTGTATCAAGGTGAGCAAGAAGAGAGGTTGAGGCAGAGGAGTAGATATGGCATCCATAATCTAGAGTGGAGAGAATCAAGGTAACATGAAGATGGAGGAGAGTTTTGCGATCTGAGCCCCAGGAGATATGTGAAAGAGTTTGTAAGATTCGAAGGCGACGTTGAGCTTTTTCTTTGATGTACAAGATATGGTCTCGCCAGGACAATTTGGAATCAAATATAACGCCTAAGAATTTGCCAGAAGAACGGTATTGGAGTGGAGCGTTATATAAGAAGAGTAGGGGTTTGGGGACCGTACGTGAGCGAGAGAAAAGGATGGGGAAAGATTTGGAGGTAGAGAAGCGAAAGCCATGG
>NW_020872559.1:516265-518765 GCF_003789085.1 Penaeus vannamei
TGAAATAACAATAATGATGATAATAGTGATGATAATGATAACAATGATGATGATGATGGTAACAATAATAATTAACAATAATGATGATAATAAAGATAATGGAATAATGATAGTGATGATAATGATAATAATATTAATTATGTTGATTATGATAATAGCAATAATGATAGCAATGATACTAGTAATAACGATAACAGTAACAATATTGATAATAATAATGATAATAATACTAATACTGATAATAGTAGTAGTAGTAGTAATAGTGATGATGATAACAAAAATCATCATTGTTTTGATAATGATATTGATAGTTATAATAATAATAATGATTACGATAGTAACAAGAAAAATGATGGTACTAATAATAGTAATAATAATGACAATAGGAATAGTAATAATAACAATAATAACACCAGTAACAACAATAATACATAAAAAACAACTAATCTATAACAACAAACATAATGAGAAGAATGCATCACAGAGCAGACGGCCAAAGGGGCTGGTCCTTTACCAATTACCATTCAAAGACCGACAGCCAATTTGTTAAAACTGTGCCAGACCCGACCTAATAGACATTCATTACACAGACATGCCCATACACAGAAATAAATGCATTTCTATCAGTCTAGACATGCATATAGACGTGCAGATAGAAAAATAAATATGTATTCATGTGATAGATCGATAGATATGCATTTATTTCTATGTATATATGTCTGAAGATTCGTTAGGTCGGGCCTGGCACAATTTTAACAAACCGGCCGATAATAACACCAGTAACAACAATGATACATAAAATACAACTAATCCATAACAGCAAACATAACAACGAGAAGAATGCATCTCGTCCTAATGCATTTCTATCAGTCTAGACACGCATATCTACCGTGTAGATAGAGAAATAAATGTATAATGGTTTGATAGATCGATAGATATACTTTTATTTCTGTGTATATGGATGTCTTTTTATATGAAGATTCATTGGGCTTGGTACAGTTGTAACAAACCGGCCGATGCCCATACACAGAAATAAATGCATTTCTATCAGTCTAGACATGCATATGTACCGTGCAGATAGAGAAATAAATATACATTCCTTGGATAGATCCATAGATATGCATTTATTTATGTGTATATATGTCTGTTCATACGAAGATTGGGTCGGGCACAATTGTAACAAACCGGCCGATGCCCATACACAGAAATAAATGCATTTCTATCAGTCTAGACACGCATATCTACCATGCAGATAGAAAAATAAATGTATATTCGTTTGATAGATCGATAGATATACTTTTATTTCTGTGTATATGGATGTCTGTTTATACGAATATTCATTGGGTCGGGCCTGGCACAGTCTTAACAAACCGGCCGATGCACATACACAGAAATAAATGCATTTCTATCAGTCTAGCCATGCATATCTACCTTACAGATAGAAAAATAAATATATATTCATGTGATAGATTGATATACATGTATTTATTTCTGTGTATATATGTCTGGTTATACGAATATTCATTGGGTCGGGCCTGGCACACTTTTAACAAACCGGCCGATGCACATACACAGAAATAAATGCATTTCTATCAGTCTAGCCATGCATATCTACCTTACAAATAGAAAAATAAATATATATTCATGTGATAGATCCATAGATATGCATTTATTTCTGTGTATATATGTCTGTTTATACGAAAATTGGGTCGGGCACAATTGTAACAAACCGGCCGATGCACATACACAGAAATTAATGCATTTCTATCAGTCTAGACATGATAGAAATGCAGATAGAAAAATAAACATATTCATGTGATAGATTGATAGACATGCCTTTATTTCTGTGTATATATGTCTGTTTATACGAAGATTGGGTCGGGTGCAATTGTAAGAAACTGCCCGGGAGCTTGTTGGGTCGTTGCGTCTTGTCGTCTCTGGTCGTCACTCACGGGGCGATTCGGGAACCTCAAAGACGAGGATTTTGGATGTGGGTGGTCTGTGTGGATTTTTTTTTTATTTTATTTTTTTTCTTTTTGTTTTTTCTTTGTTCCTTTTTTATTTTATTTTATTTTTTCGTTTTTGCTTTTCTCTTTTCTTTCTTTCTGTTTTGTTTGTTATTCCTTTTTTGTTTCCTTTTCTCTTTGTTTTTTTTTTCTTTTTTTAATGTTACTTTGTTTTTCTCCTTTCTTTCTGTTTCTTTGTTCCCTCCTTTCTTTGTTTTCTCTTTTTTTTTACCTTTTTCTTTCGTTTCCTTTCTTTGCTTGTTTTCCTTTTTTCTTTCTTTCTTTTTTCCTCCTTCCCTTTCTTTGGTTTTTCGTTCTTTATTTATTTATTTTCCTAATTTCTTTTTTTCTTCTTTATTTTCCTCTTTCTTTGTGCTTTGTTTATCTTTCTTTCTCGTTTTTTTTCTTTGTTTTCCTTCTTTCTTCTTTTTTCTTTTCACATTATTTGATTCTTATCTCTATTTTTTCGTTTTTCTTTTTTTTCTCCTTCATTG
>NW_020872559.1:523765-526265 GCF_003789085.1 Penaeus vannamei
GACAAGAGGAAAAGAGAGAGAGGAAATAAGCAAAAGCAAAATATATCTTGACCTCTGCCACAGGGTCTGCAGGGTACAAAGAGATACAATGAAAGACTGTTTCTATTAGGCAACCATTATAGGACATCTTCTAGAGACTCGTAGGCAGTGTCTTGTCTCTGTTCATTGGCTTTCAACATGAGAATGAACTTAAATCTGAAATATAAATGTGATCGAGTGTCTTTATATTTGAACCCCCCCCAAAAAAAAAAAAAAAAATAATAATAATAATAAAATAATCATCTGCTACGTATCTTCCTGGTAATATTTTAATTTTTTTTTTTTTTTTTTTTTTATTCTCATATATTATTTTTATTATTGTTTTATCCGGATCGCCGTTTTTATGATGTTCTAAAAAGCGTACGCCAGAGATTGAACCCTTTTCCCCCCTCCCCCTCCCCCTCCCACCAGCTTCCGGTTGACGAACTCACGAAAATAAAAAAATATTATATAAAAAAAAGAAAAAATGGATGATACCTCAACTCAAAACATAACATCCAAACCAAGAATACCGTAAAAAAAAAAACGTCAATTGATCATCAAATCATAATCGAATCAATTTTATAACCATCACGAACCTTTTTATAATTAAACCCAGCTTATCTATATCTACTTCCGACCCCCATCAGTGTTTTCTTATCTATTGCTAGGCCATTCCTGATCATAAATCTACTCATAAATTTATATATTTTTTTTATGTATATATATTTTTTGATTATTATCATTACATTCTTTTATTATCATTACATTTTTTTTATCATCATCTTTACATTTTTTAATCATTACATTTTTTATATTATCATTACATTTCTTTATTATTGTTGTCACTACATATTTTATTATTATTATTATTACATGTTTTTATTATTGTTATTATAATTACATTTTCTTAAACATCTCTTTAGTTTACTCACCTGCCAGAAGCTAATCAATAGGTCTCTACGTCAAAGGCAATCCAGGTACAAAATGTCATTTTTGATCCAGCTGTATTTTCATTGACTGATCTTTTTATTGATAGATTTTTTCTTCTTTTTCTTTTTATCCTTTCTTTATTGCTTTACCACATTTCTTTTGATCTATTTATGTTTTTCATAACTTTTCTATTATTTTCCCCATATTTGCACTATTTTTTTTTTTTTTTTGCATTTTTCAAATCTTTTCTATTATCTACTACAATATTTCTACATTTTCCCACTACTTTTTTTTTTTTCTTCTTCTTCTTCTCTTTCTTTTTTTTCTACTTTTACTTGTCATATAACCGACACTTTCAGATAAGCGATTCGTCAAAAGAATCCAATAAAGAGCTGCAGCCGTCACTTAACTTCGACATCGGAGAGAAGATGTCACCTTCTCTCTTCGTCTTCCTTGACCCTGGACGTCTCGAGGGCAAAGATGGCACCATTTCACTTATTACGAGTGGTAAGTGTGTGTGTGGGGGGGGGGGCGGTGGGGGGTTGTGGGAGTGAGGGGTACGTGGTGTGGGATGGGGGGTGGTTGTGGAGTGAGGGGTACGTAGGTGTGTGTGGGGGGGGGGCTGTGGGAGTGAGGGTACGTGTGTGTGGGGGGAGTGGGGGTTGATGGGTGGGGGGTAGGGGTACGTAGGTGTGTGTGTGGGGGGGGGGTGGGGTGAGGTACGTGTGTGTGGGGGGAGTGGGGGGGGGGTTGATGGGTGGGAGGGAGTAGAGGGGTACGTAGTGTGTATGGGGGATGGGGGTGGGGGTAGAGGGTAAGTATGTGTGTGGGGGGTGGGGATAGAAGGGTACGTAGGTGTGTGTGTGGGGAGGGGGAGGGGTAGATGGGTGTGTTTGGGGGAGGGGGAGGGTAGATGGGTGTGTGTGTGTGTGTGTGGTTGTTGGTAGATGTGTGTGTGTGTGTGTCTGAGGGTAGGTGTGTGTGTGTGTGTGCGTGTGTGTATGTATCGATGAAGTCATGCATACAACCATATTTAATATAAAGAGAAAGAGCGAGTATGAGATAAAGTGAGAGTGAGAAAAGGAGAAACAGACAGACAGATAAACCGAAAAAATGAAAAAGCAAAGAAGAAATTAGAAATACAAAGAAATACAAACCAATCTTAAAAACAAACAGGGGGTGAGTAGCCGAACCCTCGATAAAGATGAGAAAAGGGCATAGAGATGAGAAAAAAAAAAAGGTTAAGACAAAAACAATGATAATAATTTCTTGCTCGCTTAAGCGTAGAAGTGAGACAAGACATATGCAACAGATATTGTGCATTAATCGTTAAGTGATATAAATCACAAATAAGGAAGAAGGAGAGAGAGAGAGGGAGGGAGGATGGGAGAGGAGAAGAGAGAGAGAGAGGGAGATAGAGAGAGAAGGAGAAAAATAGAGAGGGAGCTAGAGAGAGAGGGAGAGAGAGAGAAAGAAAGAGGGAGGGAGATAGAGAGAGAAAGAGAGAGGGAGATAGAGAGAGAAAGAGAGAGAGAGGGGGGAAGAGAGA
>NW_020872559.1:528765-533765 GCF_003789085.1 Penaeus vannamei
TATAATATATATATATATATATATATATACTAGCATTCCCCGGGCAAAAAATTACTTACCAGCACATGGATATTACCACAAAGAATAAGATAAATTCTGCAGCTACATCCTTGTACACAAACGCTTTACTATTTTTGTCTCGTCTCATCTACAGACTCAACAAAATGCCAACACTGAGGTTTTAGCTTGACAAAGTGGTCTGGTGCAAAGTTTTACATAGCAAGTAGGCAGGTTTTTATTAGTCCACTTTCTGCTACACACCCACCTGATGTCATCCTGCATGTGCTACTCTTCCCATCGTGTTTTGATTTTAGTTCAAAGTTTTACTGAATGCAAAGACAGGTTTTGCTTCACTTGCTCTCTGTCAAAGCCATTCCCCTGGGGTCACACTGCCTTTGTTAATTGTCACTCCTTTGGTATTAATTTTAGCTCCCTGTGGTCACGGGGGTCGGAATGCATAAGAAATCAACACACAGACAGACAGGCAGATAGTGAATTGCATTGATATATACGTACATATATATATATATAATATATTAATATATATATATATATATATATATATATATATATATATAATGCATGTATGTATACATAGAGGTTAACGTGTGATGGATGTTTGAAGAGCAGAAAAGTGTCGACAATATACCAACGATAATGTAGAAATTTAAATTCAAACGGACGCTGTTCTATCCAGTTTTGTTCGCGATGATAAAGAAAGGCATTAGCATAGAAGGGCCTAGTGGAGAGCCCGTGGCTACGCCGTCCGTTTGCGTGTACGGACGATCAACAGATGTAAAACTGAATGATGGGCTGTAATTTCAAGGATTTTTAAAAAATCCAACTTTATTTAATCTCCAGAGCGTTAGCTATTAATTCCGTGGTGTCTTGTAGAGGCACGTTTGTTGAACAAAGATTCAACATCAAAATTCGCCATTGTGACGGGTTGTTGGAAGTTTAGTGGTGTGATTTCTTTAGCAAAAGAAGTGGAATTGAAAGAGAGAGATGATAGGGACAAGAAAAATTTCATTACCATAATTAAAAGTTCCAATCGAGGATATCATTTGGTTTATGAACCTTGGATACTCTGTAAAGTACACCAGGTCTGGATCCAGAAGTTATAGGGAAGTGAGAGGTACTTATATCAGTGTATGATTTGACGGTACGAAGTAATGTTTAATTTGTCTTCCAAGTAAAGTAGAATCGTGAATCGTTTGTTTTGTTTGGTCATTAAGAATATCCATCAGCTGTTATAATCACACTTGTTTAGGATAACAACTCCTCGTCCCTTATCTGGTTTGGTGATTCCTATTATGTTGTTATTTTTAAGGGTTTGTAGATAGGACGGGAAAGCATTTGAATCAAGAGTTGGTTTCCTTTGATGAAAGAATCTTTTTAATTGTTTCCTTTGGTGTGAGAATTTTTCTATGTGTTGTTGGTTTCCTTTGATGAAAGAATCTTTTTAATTGTTGGCTATAGTTATGTTGTTTGCAATATTGGTGAAGTTGTTGTTGTAGATGTCACAATTCTTTATGGTACTACAGTTGTTTTTTTTTCAAAGTACAGGTAAAATCTATGAAAAACAAATTTAGTTTGGGGTATATATCTAGGCCGTAAGAAAGTATATCCTTTTGTTCCTCAGTTAAAATTTTGTTAGAGAAATTAAATATTACTTTACTTTTGTCCACTTTTTGCTGTGAACGGTGTCTTCTTTGTGTAGTTTTCTACATTTCCATTTATTAACACACACACACACACACACACCACACACACACACACACACACACACACACACACACACACACACACACACACACACACACACCACACACACACACACACACACACACACACACACACACACACACACACACACACATATATATATATATATATATATGTATATAACCTGATTAAAGTTTATAAATCTCCTGCCAATGTAGGTTGAGAGACGGATGAAAGCCAGCCCTGTGTGAGCGGCCATTTGTTTTGAAGCTGGCATTGTGACTTGTATTAAAACCCTTCAATGTAACGAATTATGGCATTGTCAACACCTTGTAGTGAACGCAGGAACGAGCGCGCATGGTATTTCATTCGTCGAAAACTTGTCTCGTTGGTTCTTAGGTTGTTGGCTCGATATCAATCATGGGTAGAAAAACTCGTAATAGGAATTATAAGTCATTAGACACGAGTGATGATAAATACGAAGAAGTGATGAGCAAGTGCAAAGAACTTGAGAAAAGGTTAAGTGGTTTACAAAAGGAGAACGAAAATCTCTGTGCTTGCTTAGAAATTGCGAACGTGCAGAAAGAAATTGCAAGGTCAACACCCTTCCATCACCTTTGCCTAATGTTGTACTCGAGAAAAGTTCAGTAACTTACTTTGAAGCTCATACTCCTGCATCAAATCCCCTTAAACATCTTCTAGTGACTCTGATAACGACTCATGATGATGATGATGATGATGAAATCTCTAACATCAACATTGTGAATACCGGCTCTCATACGACTCGTGAGAATATCCACTGATTCCAAGAAAGTCTATGGGGTTGATTATTATAAATTGTAGTATGATAAGTTGTAGAGAAACATGGAAGTTGAGTACTGGCTTAGACAAATAGAGCTAGTTACGAGAGTAAAAGATGATGCAACAGTAATAAATGCAGCAAGGTTATATTGCAAGGGAGCCGCTGAGCTGGTGATCAATTCTCCTCTCTTTGAAAATGTAATTACTTGGCAAGAGTTTAAAAACTTAGTTAAGAAAGTAATGAACGTCTGAAAATGGATGACGCTTAACATCTTATCAAAATCTTTTACAAGTATATCTATAAAGAACTTTGCTCGCCTACCACTCTCCTTTTTGATATATGACAACCTTGAGAACGCCAGAAACTTAGTTTTGTCAGTGAAATCATGTTGGCAAGTCTCCATAAGTGTTTATTTGTGAATTTTCAAAACTTTCACTAGTAAACGTAACATGAAAAGAGTTATGAAATATTCTACAGCATTATCTGTGATTTATGATTTCCTTTTCGATAACTGAAGTTAATTTCAAGGTTGCTTTACACTTCATTATTCAAATTGAAATAATGAATAGTTTGGGTTAGTATCTGTGATGAATAAATGGAGATTTTCTTAATGAAATAGGTGTCATTTGCAAGCTGGTGATTATCAACAACAGTGCCAATCTTTTCATTTGTCTGTATTTTTATTCTATTATATATATATATATATATATATATATATATATATATATATATATATATATATATGTACACACACACACACACACACACACACACACACACACACACACACACACACACACACACACACACTCACACACACACACAAAGATGAATGAGACAAGAAAGTGAAATTCGGGAAGGGAGAATGAGGCCGCAAGCGGGGGAGGGGGGAGGGGGTAGCCATTAAGACGCTCTGGTTGCAAGACAAATGTCTGCAGTTTAGCCTGTCATCTGGCAACAGGTTGACGCCTTCTTGCAAGCACCGTCTGACGCGGCTAATGAACTGTCCTTTGAGGGTACTTCACTACCTCTTAGTTTCTGTTTGCTTGACCCCTTTTTTATCTACTTTTGCTTTTACTTTTTCTCCTGTTTCTTCTTCTTTTGTTCTTTCTTCCTTTCTTCTTTCTTCTTTCTTCTTCTTTCTTCCTTTCTTTCTTTTTCTTCTTTTTCTTCCTTTCTTTCTTCTTCTTCTTCCTTTCTTTCTTTCTTTTTTCTTTGTCTCTTCTTTTCTCTTTTTAACTTCTTTTTCCTTTCTCCTTCTTTCTTTCTTTCTTTCTTTCTTTTCTCTCTTTATCTTCTTCCTTTCTCTTTTCTTTCTTCTTCTTTTTCCTCCATTCTTCCACTTCTCTTTTACCTTCAAATTTTTCTTCTTGTCTTTTCTTATTATTGTTATTATTATCGTTATCGTTATTATCATTATCGTTATCATTATTACTGTTCATTTTATCATTATCATTATCATTACTATTGTTCTTGTTATTGTCATTGTTATTATTATCATTGTTGTTATGATCATGCTTATTATTTTTAGTATTATTACTATTATTATTATCATTGTCATTATTAATTTCTCTCTCTCTTTCTCTCTTTTTTCTCCCTCTCCCTCTCTCTCTCTGTCACTCTCCCTCCTCCCTTCCCTCTCACTCACTCTCCCTCTCCCTCTCCCTCTCTCTCTCCCTCTCCTCTCTCTCTCCCTCTCCTCCCTCCCTCCCTCCCTCTCCCTCTCCTCCCCTCTCTCTCTCCCTCCCTCCCCTCTCCGTCTCCTCTCCTCTCTCTCCTCCCTCCTCCCTCTCTCCTCTCCCTCTCCCTCTCCCTCTCTCGTCTCCTCCTCTCTCTCCTCCCACCCTCTCTCTTTCTCTCGTGGTCGTTGACTGCTCATCCGTCACACTCCCTCCCTCCTTCCTTCTCCTCTCTCTCTCTCTCTCTCTCTGTCTCTCTTTCTCTCTCCTGCTCTCATCGTCCTCTCCCTCCCTCTCCTCCTCTCCCTGGTCTCTCTCCTCTCTCTCTCTCCCTCCTCCCTCTCTCTTTCTCTCTTCGTTGATTGCTCATCCTCTCTCTCTCTCTCTCACTCTCTCTCCTCTCCTCCCTCTCCTCTCTCTCTCACTCTCTTCTCCCTCCCTCCCTCCCTCCCTTCCCTCTCTCTCTCTCTCCCCTCCCTCCTCTCTCCCTCTCCCTCTCCTCCTCCCTCCCTCCCTCCCTCTCTCTCTTTGGTCGTTGGCTGCTCATCCGTCACACTCGAGGCGACCAACCTTTCAGGAAACGACCCTTTGTGTGGTTCGGTCGCTTGTTCGGTCGTTCGGGATCTCGATCTTGTGTCTCGGATCCGTCGCGGTTCCGGGTGTGTTCGAGCGCGTCGCTTTGTTTATCTATTTCCGGCTTTGTCCGTGTCTTTCGTGTGATAGATTGTCTGTCTCTCTTCCTTCCGGTTTATATGACTTGCCTGTCTTTATCTCTCTTTCTCTCTCTCTCTCTG
>NW_020872559.1:538765-546265 GCF_003789085.1 Penaeus vannamei
TATATATATATATATATATAATATATATAATAATATATGTAAATATATATATATATATATATTATATATATATATATATATATATATATATATATATGTGTTGTGTGGTTGTGTGTGTGGTGTGTGTGTGTGTGTGTGTGTGTGTGTGTGTGTGTGTGTGTGTGTTGTGTGGTGGTGGTGTGTGGTGTGTGTGTTTGTGGTGTAGTGTGTGTGTGTGGTCTGTGTGTACTACAACATTATATCGTACAAATATGTGTATGTGTTTGTGTGTGGCATGCATGACATGTGTTCATACACATACATATAGTATATACACACATTTATAGATAGATAGATATAGATATACGCATATATATGTATAATGTATAGATTGATATATATAATATATATATATATATATATATATATATATATATATATATATATATATATTATATATATATATATATATGCAATGTATCTAACGCCCAGTCTCCCTCTCTCAATAACATCCAACCTAAAAAGCCACGGCCCCAAATCATACAGTCAACCACAGTAGACAACCCACAGCTTCTCGCCTTATCCTAATGGCATCCGTGAAAAAGCCTCATCTACGGCTTCTGTGCTTGGCAGTACGACGAACAAGTCACTTGCTTTCCCGACGTCTTATGGGCTCGTGTAACCAAGCCAAGATCAACGACTAGGATACCCCGGTCAAGATCGTATCGGTTTATTTAATCTGCACAGAGTAATTCGTTTAGATAAATGAGTGGGTCTGCCTTTCTCTTTCTGTTTAGGGTAGGCTTGGGGGCGTGGCTCTGTTTGTAAGGTGTGTGTTTATGTGTGTGTCTGTGTTTGTTTGTGTGCCTGTTTTTTTTTGTTTTTTTTTTTTTTTTTTTTTTTTTTTTTTTTTTATTGAGTGTGTTTGTGTGATCGTATGTTCCTGTGTGTGCGTATGCGTGTGTGTACACCTTTTCTGTAGTGTACGCACACATGCATGAACACCTTCCACGCTTTATTATTGATAGGATCATTGTTGTTATTATCATTACTTTATCATCGTTATCATTATCATAATCATTACTTTCATTATTACCATTACGAATAATATAATTATCATGATAGTAATTAGTAGTATCATAATTACTGTTATCATATTATCAATTATCACTACTATAAGTAAATCCCATTTCAGTAATCTTCTACTTATCACTGTATAATCATAATTATTGTTGGTTCCACTGCCTTTATGAGAGAGAAAGAAGAGAAAAGAGAGAGAGATCATAAATTATAATTTTTTCCCTCTGCAGCGCCTCTTCCTGCCGGTCAGCTGCCGCGGTCAGTGATCATTGCAGGTGGAGCTGGTGGTGGAGTCAGCTAAGAAGCGCTTATTGCTGCCAGTGGAGGAGGTGGTCGCCGGGGAAAAGGAGGTCGAGACCTCCTCCTCTTCCGGGCGAGACTCGACTCCTTCTCCGGTAGTGATTCGACCTCCTCTCCTCTGGGCAGGGACTCGACCTCCTCTCTCCTCCTCGGGCGGGACTCGGACCTCCTCATCTCGCAGGACTCGACCTCTCCTCCGTAGTGACTCGACCGTCCTCCTCCGGTGTGATCGACGTCGCTTCCAGCTCCGGTAAGTGATCTCGCCTCCTCCTCAATCCGGTAGTAACTCGACCTCCTATCCTCCGGGGAGGCTCTACCTCCTCCTGGGCAGGATTAACTCCTCCCCCGGTATGACTCGACTCTCCTCCGTAGTGACTCGACTCCTCCTCGGTAGTGATCGACTCCTCTCTCATCCGTAGTACTCGACTCCTCATCCTCCGGGCGAGACTCTACCTCCTCCTCGCGGGCAGGATTAAACCTCCTCCCCGTAGTGANTCGCTTTCCCCACTTTCATTGTCAATTCTTTCGTCATCATCATCAATCAACTGTCCTACTTTTTTCTTCTTCTTCTTCTCTTACTCCTTCCTCGCTTCTCCTTTTTCATTTCTCGTTCCTAAAAATTATGTATTCATTTTCTCTTTCTTCTTACTTCTTCTTCTCTTCTTCCGGTACTTTCTCCTCTCTCCAACTCCCCTCGCTATTCTCTTCTTCTTCTTCTTCTCCTTCTTACTTCTTCTTCTTCTTCTATCTTCTTCTTCGTTTTCTTCTTCTTCGTCCTCCTCCTCGTCTCCTCCTCCTTCCTTTGCGTATTCTCCTCTTCATCCACCTCCTCCCCACGCTTTCTTCCCCTTATGCTACTCTTTCTTCTCTTCTTCCTTCTTCTTACCTTCTTCCTCTCATTACTTACATCGTACTGATGAATTGAATCCAACATGCGCCACTTGCCATAAGGCGATTTTAATATTGTAGATAAGTAACGAGGAGACGACCTTACGATAATGATCTCTATTAATAAAGGTTTCAACGAGAATAGATTTTTTTTTTTTTTTTTTTTAAATTTAGCGATTTTGTTGGTTTTTCGGAAATAAAACTTTTTTTTTTTTTTTTTTTTTTTTTTTTTTTTTGTAAACCATAATAGTCAGTGAGATGAACTATAAATAATTAGTTCGCTTTTTTGTTATTTATATTTGTCATTTGATTTACTTAGACAGAATGGAAAAGGGACGGAGGGTGGAAGAAGGAGGAAAGAGAGAAAGATGAGAGAGATAGAAGATAGATAGAAGATTAGAGATAGAAGATATGAGAGAAGGAGAGAGAGAGAGAGAGAGAAGAGGGAGAGAGAGAGTAGAGAGAGAGAGAGAGAGAGAGAGAAAAGAGAGAGAGAGGGAGAGAGAGAGAGTGGTGGTGGTGGGTGTGGTGTGTGTTGTGTGGGGGGGGGTGAGGTGTGTGGGTGGTGGGGTGGGGGGTTGATGGTGGGGGTGATGGTAAAGGTGGGGGGGTAGGGTAGGGTAGGGTGGTGGGTATGGTGGTGGGGGAGGGTGATGGTG
This sequence comes from Penaeus vannamei, assembly GCF_003789085.1. Taxonomy (NCBI): domain Eukaryota; kingdom Metazoa; phylum Arthropoda; class Malacostraca; order Decapoda; family Penaeidae; genus Penaeus; species Penaeus vannamei. The sequence continues at coordinate 541,672 of NW_020872559.1, forward strand.
GTGGTGGGGTAGGGGTAGGGCAGCGGGGGTGATGGTGGAGGTAGGGTTGGGCGGTGGGTTAGGGGGTTGGGGGTGATGGTGTAGCGGTAGGGGGGATGATGGTGTTGGTGATGGTGGTCGTCGATAGTGATGTGATTTTAAACAAAACAACAACAACAACAATAACAATAAAGAAACCGACATCAACAATAACAATCGACCCCAAACAACCCAAAAAGAGAATCAAAAATAAAGGAGAATTATAAAAACCTTCCAACACATTTCAATATAAAAAAAATCTAAACCAAGTCCCCCCCCCCCCAACCCTCTGGAAGGGCACAAAAAAACGGCCGAAAGGGAGAAGAAAACGCGACCCATCATCATGTTGGTTGACCTGATCTCGCCTCACCTTGGTCGCTGATGTTGACCTGGATTCTCGTCTGGAAGGAAAAAAGGGTTAAGGATGAGAATCAGATACGTATATTATTATCATTATTTTTTTATTTATTCTTTATTTTTTTGTTATTTTTGAAGGCAGTGTTTTTTAAAGTTAAGGATGAGAACAGGTGCTTATTATTATTATTATTTTATTATTATTTATTATTATTATTATTATTATTATTATTATTATTATTATTATTATTATTATTTATTATTTTATTATTATTATTATTATTATTCATTATTATGATTATTATTATTTATTATTATCATTATCATCATTATTATCATTATCATTTATTCATTTATTTATTTTTAAGGCAGTGGTGGTTTATATAAGTAAAAATTGGAATGTGATTATATGATATCAGTTTATGCAACCCTCGGTATTTGTTTTAATAAAGAAAATAAATTCGTGAATTGGCACCTTCGGCCTGATCATTCGTAAACCAAAATAGATAAACAGAAGTAAGAAGAAGAAAGAAAGAAAGAAAGAAAAAGAATAGAAAAGAAAGAAAAAACACGTATAAGCATCGTCTCAATTTTTCGGAAAACGAATAGATTCAAAAAAAACAAGAAAGAAAGAGAATTAAGAAAATAAGAAATGAAAAAAAGAATAAAAAGGAAATAAGAATGACAAAATATAGAAGAAAAATTAGAAAAAAGTAAATAGAAATGACAGAGAGAATAAGAAAAAAAAGGAAAGAAAAATGACAAAAAATAGAAGAGATAAGAGAAAATGAAATAAAAAAATGACAAAGGAGAATAAGAAAAAAAGGAAAGAAAAATGACAAAAAAGAGAGAATATCACAGTCTTCGGATTACATAACGACTGGGTTGCAACGTCACTGAGCAAGTTGCAAGGAGATTGATGAATTACTGTCTTTAAATTGAGTCGTGGGGAGATTCCAAGGTTTTGAGGGGGGGGGGAGGGGGGTATGGGGAGAAATGGGGGGGGGAGGAGAGAGGAAGAGAGGAGGAAGAGAGGGATGGGGGAGGGGTATAGGGAGAAGGGGGAGGAGAGAGGAGGAGAAAGAGGGGAGGGGATAGGGAAGAAGAAAAGAGAGGAGGAGAGGGGAAGGGATAGGGAAGAAAAGAGAGGAGGAGAGGGGGGATAGGAGGGGTAAAGGGAGAAAAGGGAGGGAAGAGAGAAAAGGGAGAGGGAATGGGGGGATAGGGAGGGGTAAAGGGAGAAAGGGGGGAAGAGAGAGGAGGAGAGGGAGGGGTTAGAGAGGGTATAGGGAGAAAGGGAGGGAAGAGAGGAAGGAGGGAATGGGGGAGGGAGGGTAAGGGGAGAGAAGAGGAGAGAGGGAGGGGGTTAGAGAGGGTAAAGGGAGAAAGGGGGGAGAGAGAGGAGGAGAGGGAGGGGGTTAGAGAGGGGTATGGGGAGAAAGAGGAAGGCAAATCTTGGGGAAAAGGAAGAGGAGATAAACAGGGAGAGGCGAAAGAGAAAGGAAAACCAGCAGCACAATCAACAAAAATTAAAATTCATAAAAATAAGATAAATAAGTAAACATAAAAATAAGTAAATATAAGTAAAAGCGACAAAGAGAGAAAGGTGAAGGATACGACGGAGAGGGAGAGAGGAAGAGAGAAAGAGAGAAGGAAAATCAGACATAAACAGTAAAGGAATAACGGAATATAAGCAAAACAAAACGAAAAATTAACGACGGACAGAACACAGAAACAAACATAAAAAATCTAGCTAAATCCGAACACCAAAGCGAAGCCGCAAATATGGAAAACGAACACACACAAAATAAAGAAATAACAAAATATAATAGAATAAAAAGACAGATTTAAATTTAAAAGAAAAAAATACACACAAAAAGAAAATATAGATAAAAAACAGATTTAAATAGATAAAAACACACACACAAAGAAAATATAAATAAAATGCAGTAAATGAATAAAAAACACAAAAGAAAATATAAATAAACAGACAGATTCAAATAAAAAAAACCACACACAAATAGAAAAGAAAAAAGATTTAAGAAAAAAAAGAAAAAAAAAGAAAACACAAAAAATAAAAAGACAGATTTAAACCAAAAAAAAAAAAAAAACATACCCACACACAAAAGGAAAACACAAACAAAGACACCGACGATAAAAGAGGGAAACAGACAACCCCAACGACCGAATTGAAACGAGAGAAAGACAACCTAACAACACAGAACACTTCCCAAACAGCCAATTCGGGGACTCAACACGATCGTTTCTCTATGGGCGTCTGGTCACCTCGGCCGCCCTCGTGTTCTCGCAGCGGGGCGCCCACGGTCAGCGGCGCCCTCGATCATCGCCTTGTCTCGCGGGCGGAGTGAGAGATAAGGGAGGTGAAAGAGGAGATGGATAAAGAAGGAGGAGGGGATGGGTAAACGATAGATAGGTGGATGGAGATGGAGATGGGAAAGGCGGAGGGATAGGCTAATACACGCAACGCACACATAAACACGTATGCAGGCACGCAGACACACACACACACACACACACACACACACACACACGCACACACACACACGCACACACACACACACACACACACACACACGTACACAACACGCACGCACACGTTCCCTTCTTTCCTCAGATCCCTCTCATTATCTACTCCAATCTGCAGCATCCATGAAAAGAAAAAGAAAGAGATTCTGCAACAAGACACCGCTCTAATAAGAGAGAGGGGGGGGGGAGGGAGAGAGGGGGGAGAATGAGAGAGTGAGAGAAAGAGTGAGAGAAAGAGAGAAAGAAAAGAGAGAAAGAGAGAAAGAGAGAGAGAGAGAGAGAGAGAGAGAGAGAGAGAGAAGAGAGAGAGAGAGAGAGACTAAGAAAGAGAGAGAGAGAGAGAGAGGAGAGAGAGACAGACAGACAGACAGACAGACAGACAGACAGACAGACAGACAGACAACAGACAAACAAACAAACAAACAACAAACAAACAAACAGACAAAACAAACAGACAGACAGAGACAAGAGAACGAAATAGAAAACCTAAAAACAAGACAAAACAAATCCCCCCCCAAAAAAAAAAAAAAAAAACGAAAACGAGATAAGAGCAACGACGAAAAACAATCCGCTTCCAAATCCTTCCTCGAAAGCTCCACGCCAGAAGAAGAGGACGAACTGGGAGAAACGCCGCGTACAAATTAGCCAAATTAATTCCTTCGGCGGTACAGTGTCACCGGGGCATAAGGCAAGGGCAAGGGATGGGAAGGCAAGGAAGGGAAGGGGAAGGGGGAGGGGGGAAGGGGAAGGGGAGGGGAGGAGGGCAAGGGTGGGAAAGGGGGGAGGGGGGGGGGAGGGTGTGGGGCAAGGGGAGGGGGAGAGGGGAGGTGAAGGCAGGGAAAGGGGGAGGGGAGGCAAGGGAGGGGCGAGGGTAGAGGGGAGGGGGCATGAGGGCTGAAGAAGGTAGTGTTGGGCAAGGGCAATGGGGAGGGGGTGGGGAAGGGGGAGCAGGAGGAGGGGGTGGGGAGGAGAGGGGGAGAGGAGGGGAGGAGGAGAGGGGGAGAGAGGAGGAGAGGGCAAGGAGGGTGGGGGAGGAGAAGAAGGAGGAGGGGGAGGGGGAGGGGAGGAGAGGAGAAGGAGGAGAGGAGAAGTAGAAGAAGAAGAGACAAAGAATAACAATAATAATCATAATAATAGTAATGTACTGATGATGGCGATGATTGATGATGATGATAGTAGTAACAATGATAATCATGATGATAATGATAATGACAACAAGAATTAGAAGAAGAAGCGAAGAAAAAAAAAGAAGAATAGGGAAAGGAAAAAGAAGTAAGAAAAGAAGATGGACAAGGAAAAGAGGGAGGTGAAAAGGAGAAGGGCGGCAGAAGAGGACGAAGAAAGAAAGAAGAAGAAGTAAAAGAAGGAGAAGAAGAAAAGAAACAAAAAGAAAAGCAGCAGAAGAAGAAAAACAAGAAGAACATGAGCAGAAGAAGAGAAAGAAGAAGAAGAAGAAGAAAAACAACATCAAGAAAAGAGTAGAAGAAGAAGAAAGCAATTCAGAAGAAAAGAAACAAGAAGAAGAAAAAACAACAGCAGAAGAAGAGAAACAAGAAGAAGAGAAGCAGCAGAAGAAACCGGAGGAGGGGAAGCCGGGTCAGGGGCACAGGAACACGGGGGCAGGTCCGGTCTGTCAGTGGGCACGCTGAGGGTACGGCCAAACGTAAAGGCCATT
>NW_020872559.1:552469-567469 GCF_003789085.1 Penaeus vannamei
CCTCCTCCTCTTCCTCCTGAACCCCTCCTCGCCATCGTCTTCCTCCTCCTCCTCCTCTTCCCCTTCCTCTTCGGCCCTCACAAAGGATTTATTCAAGGTGAAACGAAAATGCAATAACCGAGGCATAAGCTCAATGGTGTAATCAAGGGAAGGCGACCCCTGCTCACAAAGGGGGGCGGGGGGGAGGGGGGAGGGGAGAGGGGGCAGATGGGGGATAAGACATAGAGGAGGGAAGGGGGAGAGAGAGAGGGATGGGGGGATGGGGGAGAGGAGAAGGAAGAGAGAGAGAGAGAAAGGTGGGTGAGGGATAGTGGAAGGTAGAGAGAGAGAGGGGGGGGATAGGGGAGGGGAGGGGAGAGGGAGGGGAAGGAGGAAGAGGACGAGGGAAAAAAATTGGGGGCGGGGTAGGGTTGTAGGGAGGGAAAAGGTAGGAAGAAGGGAGGGGAGGGAGGAAGAATGGGCTTGTGGGGATAGGGACGGGAGAAGGGAGAGGAGGGGAGGAAGGGTGAGGAGAGAGAGGGAAACAGGTAGAACGAAATGGAGTAGGGAGTAGAGAGGGAAGGGGGGAGGGAGAGGAGGTAGAAGGGGGGAGAGGGCGGGGGGTAGGGGGGGGAAGGGTGGGGAAGAATAGAGAGGAAGACGGGGCAAGCTTACCCACCTATGACGTCATTAATTGTGTCTACGAATGAGCTGGTGGGGTTGTGGGGGAGTGGGGGGGTAGGAGTGGATTTGAGGAAGGAAGGAATTAGAGAGAAAATAGGAGAAGGGTGATAGGAAGAGAAGACAAATGGGGCTGGAGGAACTTGACAGAGGGGAAGGGGGGGGGCTGGGAAGGTAGAAAGGGGGGGGAAGGGGAAGAGAAGCGAAGATGACGGAGGAGGGAAGGGAAGGAGAGAGAGAAGAGCGAAGCTGAAGGAGGGGGAGGAAAGGAGAAGCGAAAAAGAGAGAAGGACAAGGCAGATTGAAAAAGCCAGAAGGGCAGGAAATAAAGGAGAGAGATAAAAAAAAAAAAAAAAAAAAATACACACACACACACAAAAGGATAAAGCAGCAAGAAAGGAAGAACAAAGATGAGAGTCAAGACATGCAGAAGAACAGAAAAGCGAGTGAGATAACACAAAGGAAGATAAGGACACGACAGGATAATGGCTTTTCCTGACGAGTAGCGGGAGGGTCCGGTTGCAGGAGTCCTTCGCGCCCAACCGGGCTGAGGTGGGCGGGGTGGGCGGGGCGTAGGGCGGAGATGGGGTGGGGGGGAGTGGGCGGAGGGGAGGCGGGGGGGTAGGGGGTCGTGGGCGGTGGGCGGTGGGCGGAGGGGAGGCCGTGGGCGGTGGGTGGGATCGGGGTGGGGAGGGGGAGGGTGGCGGAGATGGGGTGGGGAGGGGAGTCGTGGGCGGAGGGCGGAGGAGGTGCGTGTGGCGTGGGCGGAGATGGGGTGGGGAGGGAGGAGGTCGTGGGCGGAGGGCGGAGGGGGCGGAAGGCGGAGATGGGGTGGGGGGGGAGGGGGTGGTGTGAGGAGGTCGTGGGCGGTGGTGGAGGGGAGGGGGTGGTGCGGTGGGCGGAAAGGAAGTCGTGGCGGAGGACGGAAGGTGTGTGTGTGGGGGGGAGGAGGGTGGTGCCGACGTTGTGGGCGTGAGGAGGGCGTGAGGCGGGGTGGGGGGGGGATGGCTGAGAGGGAAGGGCACAGGGAGGGTGAGGGCGGTGGGAGTGAGGGGGGGGGGGGGAAGGGGAGAGGGGCACAGGAGGGGTTTGTGTGGAAGGGAAAAGCAAGGTGGAAGGCAGAATTGGCAGAGGGAGGGGCCGGAATGGAGGGAGGAGGGAGGGAGGGGAGGAGAGGAGAAGGGGGGCTGGCCGAGAGAGACGGGACACAGGAGGGTGTATGTGGAAGGGAGGGGACGGAGGGGGGTAGGGGCGAAGTGGAGGGAAAGGAGGGGAGAGGCGGAGTGGAGGGGTAGAGGAGGGGCGGAGTGGAGGGGGGAGGGGAGAGGCGGAGTGGAGGGGTAAGGGAGGGGCGGAGTGGACGCGGAGTGGGGGGGGGGAGGGGGCGGAGTTGGGGGGGAGGAGAGGGGGCAGAGGGGAGGGGGGAGGGAGGGGGCGGAGGGGAGGGAGGGAGGGAGGGGGAGGGGGCGGAGATCCCGCGAGAGATTTTCACTGCATGACGCTCTTTGTTTTTCCCTCTCCTTCTGCCTCCTCCTGCTCCTCTTCTTCCCTACTTTTCTTTCTTTTTTTCTCCTTCTCAATTCTTTCTCCTACAATTGTTTTCCTCTTTCTCTTTCCTTTATTTTTCCTTCTCATCCTTTTGTCCTCCTCTTCCTCATCTTCTTACTTTCTCTTTTTTTTATTCCTTTCTTGTCCTCATCCTCCTCTTCTTTCTTTCTTTTTCTTCCTCTTCCTACTGCTCTTCTTTCACCTCTTTCTTCTCCCCTTCCTCTCACCTAAACTAGGGAAGAGTGACGTGAGATAAAAGAGAAAGAAGAGAGCATAGAGAGAGAGAGAGAGAGAGAGAGAGAGAGAGAGAGAGAGAGAGAGAGAGAGAGAGAGAGAGAGAGAGAGAGAGAGAGAGAGAGAGAGAGAGAGAAGAGAGAAGAGAGAGAGAGAGAGAGAGAGAGAGAGAGAGAGAGAGAGAGAGAGAGAGAGAGAGAGAGAGAGGAGAGAGAGAGAGAAGAGAGATGAGAGAGAGAGAGAAGAGAGAGAAGAAGAGAGAGAGAGAGAGGAGAGACAGACAAGAGAGGCAGACAGCAGACAGACAGAGGAGGCAGACAGGCAGACAGACAGAGAGAGAGGCAGTGACAGAGGAGAGGAGCTAAAACAATCCGTTAAAATGCTATGATTGTCGCCGAGAATTACTTCACTAATACTCTAAATGCTTCCCCTTCCCAATACAATTACACTGTCGTAGGGTTAGGATCTTTTTTGCTATTTCTTCTTTTTCTCCTTCTCCTGTTCTTTCTTCTCCTCCTCCTTCTTCTATTTGTCCTCCTCTTTCTTCTTCTTTCCTTTTTTTCTTCTTTCTCTTAATCCTTTTGAGGAAAGAAGTTCCGAGAAGTTTCTATATTTGACTTTCATTCTCGCGGTGGTTGTTTGGTTGCTGGTTAGTCATATAAATCGTCTCGTTATCAATATCCGAGGTACTTAAAAGATAGGTAGTACCACTCTCGATGAAAATCCTAGTTGGCAACTGTCAAGCTAGGCACCGGCCACTTCCCCTTACATGATATAACATTACTAAGTGTTCTCTATTTCTATATCTTTTATGTTATCATTATTATTTTTTGTTTTTGTTTTACCATTTGCCATATATATATATATTTTTTTATATCAATAGTTATAACAATAGTAAAGGTCATTGTTGAGAGAAAAACAGAAAAATTCCATAAGGCTAATATAGACATGGATCTTTTTTTGTAGAGAGAGCTGTAGCATTCATGGATATGGACATGCTCTGAGCTGTATATTGCATATTGCTCTGGTAGAATCTAAAAGAAATTAAATCTTGCACTCACTTTCTGAACAAAATCAGAAAACAAAAAGGTCACATCAAATACGGACATCAACGTAATTTCAAAGAATTTCACTCCACCATATGACAGATGGAAACTAAAACTCTCCTCTGCAAAATGCATGGAACAGATAGCATGGAAAGGATTCAGTTGTGTCAAGTGCAAGCAGATCTTTTGCATGCATCGTCACTTTAAAAAAAAAAGAGAGAGAAAAAAAAAAAACGGTCGTGCTGAAAGCTTTGGAAAGACACAAACTTATTGTTTTTGTAGATGCTATTGCATGACCAAACAGCACACTGAACCATTGTTAATCAAATATATCGAGGAAATACTTTAAAAACCCTGTGCAAATTGCGAGTCGTAAAAAAAAGGGGCAGAGCTAAAAACGTCACCAAATTTAGCCAATGAGGACGCTCCTAGAGATACAAGAAATCACCAGATAAATAATTATTTGTATTATTTACTTCTAGAAGCAAAAGAAAAACTCCACAATTGTATTTATGATGACAAGATGTTCCATATCACAATCAAGCGTATGAATCACTTTGGGAAAGATTCAGTTTCATTGTTTTGGTTCAAAAGACTAAATGCAAATGGCACTACCTGTTCTTTAAATACCTTAATAAGTATATATATCAATCTATGTATCTGTCTCACTATGTATCTCTCTGTAGGTATATCGGCTATGGAAGGAAGGAAGGAAGGAAGGAAGGAAGGAAGAAAGGAAGAGGAAGGAAGAAAGGAAGGAAGGAAGGAAGAAAGAAAGAAAGAAAGAATGGATGGAAGGAAGGAAGAAAGAAAAAATTTATGGATGGACGAATGCACATATGTACACTAAGCCTTATTGTGTATAGTTTGATATTCTTAATTATGACATTTATAATTATGTTTTATGTGACTTTCTCGCCATTGTCATTTTCTCTCGTATAAAAGAACAATGAAAACTGTCATTTGATATGAGGGACCTTTGATGCAAAATTTAAGTTTAAATGTACACGTGAAACTAAATTTTCTTTCTTTCCTTAAAATCTCTTTTTTCTCTTTCCTCTCTCTTTCTCTCTTTCCTTCCTCGAAAGAAATGAATGCGCAAAAGCTGTGAGAGATAGAGAGACGAGGAAACAAATGAAATAATTAGGAAATTTAGATTATGCAGGATGAAAGAAAGGAAAGGAATAAGTCAAATAACGAAAGAAAAGTATAATGTAAGAAAAAATGAAACATCAAATACTTCAAAACAGGAGCGAAAGCAGAGCATTTGCAATGACAAAAGAAGACAGGGATGCGCTAAAAGGTAATCACTTTTCCTCCATGCTGATTTAAATTTTTGATTTCGTGTGTTGAGTCTGTCGCTTATTTTATTTTTATATTCATGTATGGTTTTATATCTTTATTTCTTTGTTTATTTATCTTAACTAGAGTTATAATCTGGTGAAGTGAGAGAGGAAAATATATAATTCTTTTGGGTACACCTCGAAGAAAATTATATCTTCAATTTTTAGAGAGAGAGAGAGAGAGAGAGAGAGAGAGAGAGAGAGAGAGAGAGAGAGAGAGAGAGAGAGAGAAGAGAGAGAGAGAGAGAGACGAGAGAGAGAGAGAGAGACAGAGAGAGAAGAAGAAGAAGAAGGAAAAAGAAAAAGGGGAAAATGAAAGAGAGAAAAAAAACCCATCGCACTGACAAAGATAACGATAATAATAATAACGATACATAAAAATTACAATAATAATTAAAATACCAAGAGCTCTTACAACAAATATAACAATAATAAAAAATCCCTCTTTATCTGTGTCCTTAAGTGAGTGTCTGCCGTAAATTGAAAAGGAAATGGGCGGGAAAATAAGTCATTCGAATGAGAGAAAAGCCTATTACCAGAGATACCAATCGGATCAAAGAAAACGGAGACGGACGTTCACTTCATAGAAAACGGAAGCGGAGATGAGAGACGAGATTTTTTTTTTTCTTTTTTTCCTTGTTTTTTTTTTCATTTAAGGGGGTATTTTTTTTATCATTCTATTCATACCATTTATCGTTAAACTTATTCTTTAAAAAGTCGACGGCCTTCTAGAGAGATAGGTAGATAGATAGATGGAAAGTTAGATAGATAGAGAGATGGGCAGACATGCAGGCTGAAGAAAAGAGAGAGAAGAGAGAGAGAGAAGAGAGAGAGAGAGAGAGAGAGAGAGAGAGAGAGAGAGAGAGAGAGAGAGAGAGAGAGAGAGAGAGAGAGAGGAAGATGAGAGAGAGAGAGAAGGGGCGGAAAGTGAAAGAGAAAGAGACAGAAAGACAGAGAGGCAGATAGGGGTCGAAGAGAGTAAGAGCAAGAGAGAGAAAGAGAGGCAGACAGAGAAAGAGAGAAAGAAAGAGCGAGATTAAAGAATAAGAAAAGAAGAAGAAAACGGCCTGTGGGAAATAGGGCGAAAGACATCTGGGAGGAAAGGCGTCAGCTCAAGGCGATGCTGACAATGAAAGTAGCCTAAAATTCGCTGACAGATATGCTGACAGTCGTACCCGAAGCAGAGGTTTATCTTGGGGGCGTGAGAATTCCTTCGTCTGTAGTCTCTGCTTCTCTCTCTCTCTCTCTCTCTCTCTCTCTCTTCTCTCTCTCTCTCTCTTCTCTCTTCTCTCTCTCTCTCTCTCTCTCTCTCTCTCTCTCTCTCTCTCTCTTTTCCCATCCTCTCCACCCCCCACCACCCTCTTCCCTCTCCCCCACTCCCCTCTCTTCCTCTCCACCCCCTCTCCATCTACCCATCCCATCCTACCTCACTCCCTTTCCCCTCCCTCCCTCCCTCCCTCCCTCTCCCATCTTTTGAGGAGAGAGGGGGAGGGAGGGGGAGGGGATAGTCGAAAACGTATCCACAAACGTTTCGCAACTTCGTCCGATAAGGAACTTCGCTTCGTTCCCGCCTCTCGCAGTTTCTAATTAGTTCGATGAGGAAATTGTAAAGAGATTTGAGGACAGACGGATGGACACGGAGAGGATGGGGAAAATATTTGTCGATCTGGTTATATCTGTCTATCTATCTATCTGTCTGTCTAGTCTAGCTATCTGTCTGTCTGGCTAATCTATCGGTCTAGTCTAGCTATCTAGCCAACTGTCTGTCTGGCTATCTGTCTATTGATACGTTTCTCTATGAATATGTTTTTTCTATCTAGCGTTCTATTTTTTCGTCTGTCTATCTATCCGTCTATCTATCTATCCATCTATATATCTACATGTCTATTAATCTATCTATCTATCAACCTGTCAAAGAAACAGAATGGGAAAGAGAGAGAAAAGAAAAGAAAATATAAAAACATTAGAAAGAAATTAAGGAAAAGAAAAGAAACGTAAGAAAGAAAAAAGAAAACAGAAAACAAGGATAACAAAGATAAGAAAGAAAGAAAAAAGAAAACGGAAAACAAGGATAAAGATAAGAAAGAAAGAAAAAAGAATGTAGTAAACAAAGATAACAGAGATAACAAAGCATATCTCAGACAACCAGGAAAGGAAAGAAAGGCAGGAAGGAGGGGGAGAGGAGGAGGAGAGGGAGGGGGAAGATGGTCGTAGGGGGAGAGGCGAGCGAGGGAGAGATGGGGGTCGGAATGGAGGAGGAAGAGGGGAGCGGAGAGGAAAAGGAAAGAGAGGAGAGAGATGAAGGAAGAGGTAGAGGGAAAGGGGGTGAGAGGAGGGAGGCGGGTGTGGGAGAGATAGGAAGACGGATTTATTAAGAAAGGAAGAAGCTGAGAAGCGAGGAAGAGGAAGAGGAAGGGAAGAATGTGAGAAATAGGAGGAGAAGGAGGGGAGAGGGGAGAGAGGAGAAGGAGAAGTCGAGTGAATGCAAAAAGCAAAATAATTGAAAGAAGGGGGAGAGGAGGGGGCAGAGAAAGAACAAGCAGGAAGGGGGGGAGGGAGAGAGGATAAGCAGAGAGGAGGCCGAAAGGAGAGGGGAGGGGAGGGGAGGGGAGGGAAGATTAATCACTCTTCGTCAGATCATCACAGGGAGAGAGGGGGTGAAGGGGGGGGAGGAGGGGATGAATATGAATTGGGGGTGAGGGAGAAGGGAGGAAGAAGGGAAGAGGCGGGGGGAGAGTCGAAAATTCCCCAAGGTGAGGATGAGATGTTTAATTCTCCATTACCACGTTAGCGAGGTTCTCACACCCACTCATGAAACACGGAAGTGGGTTGAGATGAAGGGGGGGAGGAGGAGGAGGAGGAGAGGAGGAGGAGGAGGAGGAGGAGGAGGAGGAGGAGGAAAAGGACGAAGAGAGGCGGAAGGAAGAGGGAGGAGGGAGGAGGGAGGGAGGGAGGAGGAGGAGGAGGAGGGGAGGAGGAGGAGGAGGAGGAGGAGGAGGAGGAGGAGGAGGAGGAGGAGGAGGAGGAGAAGGAGGAAAGGAGAGGAGGGAGAAAGGAGGAGGAGGAGGAGGAAAGAGGAGGAGAAGAGAGGAAAGGAGAAGAACGAGGAGGATAGAGGAGGAAGAGGGTGAATGGAAAGTGGAAGTGATGGATGGATGGGGGAAGAGGTTGCACAGATGAGCGGTGGGTGGATTAGGGGAGAGAGAAGGTGGATAGATGAGCCAGTAAGAAGCTGGATGAGTGGATGGGCGGTTGTGGACGAAAAGAGATGAAAAAAAATGAAGCGGGTAGCAACAGGAGATAAAATACGCGGATGAGAGGATAAAAATAGATCAGAAATAGGAGATAGGAATAGGTGGATGAGAGGATAGAAATAGGAATGAATAGGTGATGAGAGGATAGACAATAGAGATAGAATAGTGGATGAGAGGATAGNTGTTAAAAGGTGGAGGAGGAGGAGGAAGAACAAGAGACGAACAAAAGGAGTACGAGGTCAAGGGAAAGGAGGGGGAGAAGGAAGAGAAGGAGGGGAATAAGGAGGAAGAGCAGGAGGAGGAGACAATGGGGAGGAGAGCGGAGTAAGAAAAAAAGTAAGAGAGAGGAGAAAGAAAAAGAGGAAGAGGACAATGTGAACGAGGAGAGAAGGAGGAGGGGGGGGAACAAAAGAAGGAAGGGAATGAGGAGGAAAAAAAACACATGGGAAAGAGGTATGACAGAGGAAGAAGGAAAAGACGAAATTGGGGAAGAATAGAAGTTGGAAAGAGAAGGACAAGGTGAGTAGAAAGAAAGAAAGAAAAAAAAAAAAGATAGAAGAAGGTAAGCGGGGGGAATGTAAACGAGAAAATAAAAAATCTTATATTTAGGAAATGATTCTCTCACTAGCTTATTTTGCCTTTTTAAGCTGAGATTGAAGGTAACGCCAAGACATCAGTCCTAAATAATATATAGATAAATTTCAAAATTACACCGATTCCAGTGTTCTTCTTTAAATTTTGAATATTACAATATCATGCATCATCTATTCCAACAATAATCCAGAGGAACTTGGCAAATTATGAAAAAAGGCACGAATGCTGTAAATGAAAATAAAATATACACAAAAACACTGCAAAGCTGATCAACATTTCTTTTTTTGCTGTCAATATTGTTGATATTACTAATATTAAAAAAAAAATTAACATCACTTTCATTATTGTCATTACTATTCCTGCTTTATCATTTTAATTGTTATTACTCTTATCATTGTTACCCTTTTTGGTATCATTTATATAGATTTTTTTTTGTTATCGTTATTATTATGCTAATAATTAATATCCTTATTATTACGATCAGTAATTTCATCCTTATCATCAATATATATATATGTATTAAGATAATTCAATATTGTTATAATTTTCATAATTATCAATGCTTTTGTTATTATCTTTATTATTATTATTATTATTATTATTATTATTATTATTATTATTATCATTATTATCATAAATTTTATTATTATTAGAAGTAATATTGTTATCATTTCCATATAATTACCGTCATCATAATCATCCTTATTATCATCATTAGCACTATCACTGCATTCCAAGGTGCAAAACATGCAAAATCCCAACACAGTTCTCTCCTTTCTTCACCTTCTCCCCTTCCACCATGAATGTTTATTTTTTTTTTCTATAATTCATAGAGTTTGGATTTCCGAGCAAAGCGAATAAACAATTGACGTTCCTCAATTCAGCGCGATTATTAATTTCACTTCCTAGACAACATTCCTGAAGAAATTAATCGCTATAAGTTGAGTTTAATTTCTTTTTTTTTTGCCTTTTTTATGACGAAGAGAGTAGCTGAGAGGAACAGGAGAGAGAGAGAGAGAGAGAGAGAGAGAGAGAGAGAGAGAGAGAGAGGGGGGGGGGGTAGTAGAACGAATGAGCGAAGGAGATGTGAAGAAAGTCGGAGGGAGGAGATAGATGGTGAGAGAGACAGAAAGACAGACAGACAGACATATGAACAGACAGACAAACAGAGAGACAGACAGTGGAAAGATAGAAAATATATATATATAAACAAAATAGCAAGCACAGATCTTCACACATATAAAAGAAAGTGATATTTAGAGACATCTAGCGGCGGAATCTAACCCTACAAAAATTCAGGATAAAAGTGACTCTCCTCATAAAAAAAAAATAAATAAATAAATAGATAAAATGCCCAACCATCTTATAAAAAACAACGACTTTGCCTTTCAACCTTAGGAGTCATAAGAAGTAAAATTACAACGCACTTTACTCTTTTTATGTTTATATATTTTTTTCTCAATTTTCTCCTTACGTTTTCACGAACTCAAGTCCGTTATTTCCATTTTTATCTTATGATTTTTCTTTTTCTTTTTGTGTGTGTATTTAGTAATGGAAGGTTTCTATTTTTGGACTTTCGTATTTATATATTTTTTTCAACATACCCGATTTTGAAATTCATATATTTCAAGAGTAAGGATTCTCTTAGATTAGCTTAGTTTGCCATCTAAATCTGTGGTTGAGTTTCACATCATGACATCAGTCATTTGTAATATAAATATAAATCGGAGAATAATATTATGCTAGAGCTTGCCCTTGTAAATTTTAAACATCAAATATTACAGTATGAGACCTGTTCCAAAAGCAGTTAAAAAAAAAGGCAAACTATGAAACCGACATTTCCGATGAAAGCGAGTAAACAATTGATGTTCCTTAATTTAGCGCAATTATGATTTCACTTCCCTAACCACATTCATGGACAAATTAATCGCTGTCATTTGAGCTTATATATGTAATATATATGTATATATATTTTTTTTTTTTTTCTTTTTTTCTTCTTCCCACGATGAAGAAAGTTACTAAGAGGAAATGGCGAGAGAGAGAGAGAGAGAGAGAGAGACAGACAGAGATAGAAGATAGAGAGATAGATAGAGAGATAGAGATAGATAGAGAGAGAGAGAAAGGACGAATAAACGTACAGATAGCGAAAACGGCATAAAAGTGTGGGAGGGAAGACAGAAAAATAAATAGGGAGAGACAGACAGACAGGTAATTAAACAGACAAGCAAACCTACTGACAGAGGGAAAAGAAAAGGAATACAGACCAAATAGTAAGCCAATACCTTCACTTATATAAGAGAAAGAGATATTCAGTGACATCTTTCGACGAAACGTAAAAACTACAAAAGCTCAGCATGGAAAGTGACAGCTCCTCTCCCCATAGAAATGAAAGGTTCCAGACCAGCCGTCTTATGAAACCGACAACCTTGCCTTTCAACCTCAGGAGATATAAAATAAATAAATAAAAATAAATAAATAAATAGCACCACATTACCTTAGTCCTCCTTTGGCTTGTAATTTTCCCTGGTTACCTTTCCTTAGCAATTTCGGAAGGAGGAAAAAAGAAAGGATTACCCCCCCCCCTCCCCCACTGCAACACCTCGGAATGTGCAATTATGAGGTTCTGTCTCGCTGGTGCAAAGGTCAGGGCTAAAGGCGGTTCGCTGGGGCAGGTCACGAGAGGGTTTGACCTGGGTGTTCTGTTTCATATCTATTCCTTATTTTATTTTCCTCTTCTTGATATCTTTCATTTTTCAATTTGTTTTATACTATTATTTTCCTTCCCCTTTTCTTCACTGATGATAAGGGGGGAGGAGGAGGAGGAGGAGGAAGAGGAGAAGGAGGAACAGTAGGTAGGGAAGTGGGAGGAGGAGAACGAGGAGAGGATAGTAAGAGGAGTATAAAGAAGAAGAGGAGGAGGAAAAAGAGGAAAGGAGGAGAAAGAGGGGGATGGAAGAAGGAAGAGAAGGAGGATTAGAAGGGGAGAAAGAGGAGAGGAGGAGGAGGGAAGGGGGGAAGGCTGAAGGAGGAAGAGAAAGAAGAGAAGGGGGGGGGAGGAGGTGGATTAAAAGAAGGATGAGAAGGGAGAGGGAGAAAGAGGGGGGAGGGTTAAAAGGTGGAGGAGGAGGAGGAAGAATAAAAGGAGTACGAGGTCAAGGGAAAGGAGGGGGAGGAGGAAGAGAAGGAGGAAAGCAAGGAGGAGGAGACAATGGGAGAGGAGAGGGAGTATAAAGAGGAGGAGAAAGAAAAAGGAAGAGGACAAAGGTGAACGAGGAGAGAAGGAGGAGGAGGGGGAACAAAAGAAGGAAGGGATGAGGAGGAAAAAATACATATGGAAAGAGGTATGACAGAGGAAGAAGAAAAAGACGAAATTGAGGAAGAATAGAAGTTGGAAAGAGAAGACGAAGGACAAGGTGAGTAGAAAGAAAGAAAGAAAAAAAATAGAAAGAAGGTAAGCAGGGGAAATGTAAACGAGAAAATAAAAAATCTTATATTTAGGAAATGAGGATTCTCTCACTAGCATATTTTGCCTTTTTAAGCTGAGGTTGAAGTTAACGCCAAGACATCAGTCCTAAATAATATATAGATAAATTTCTAAATAACACCGTTTATGGGGTCTCTCTTTTTAAAGCCATGACATCAGTCCTAGATAATATATAGATAAATTTCAAAGTTACACCGATTCCAGTGTTCTTCTTTAAATTTTGAATATTACAATATCATGCATCATCTATTCCAACAATAATCCAGAGGAACTAGGCAAATTATGAAAAAAGGCACGAATGCTGTAAATGAAAAAAAATATATACACAAAAACACTGCAAAGCTGATCAACATTTCTTTTTTTGCTGTCAATATTGTTGATATTACTAATATTTAAAAAATAATAACATCACTTTCATTATTGTCATTACTATTCCTGCTTTATCATTTTAATTATTATTACTCTTATCATTATCATTTTTGTTATCATTTATATTAAAAACATTTTGTTATCGTTATTACTATGATAATCATTAATAGCCTTGTTATTACGATCAGTAATTTCATCGTTATCATCAATATTATCATTATTATCATTACTATTGTCATTATCGTTATTACTACTGTTAACATTAGCATCATTACCATCATGATTCTTATTGTTATTATTATAATTTATCCTCATTTTTATAATTCAATATTGTTATAATTTTCACAATGATCACTGATATTGTTATTATCTTTATTATTATTATTATTATTATTATTATTATTATTATCATTTTTATTATTATTGGAAGTAATATTGTTATCATTTACATATAATTACCGTCATCATAATCATCATTATCATTATCATTAGTACTATCACTGCATCATCATCATTATTATTATTATCATTATTATCATAAATACTATTATTATTTGAAGTAATATTGTTATCATTTCCATATAATTACTGTCATCATAATCATCATTATCATTATCATTAGTACTATCACTGCATCATCATCATTATTATTATTATCATTATTATCATAAATACTATTATTATTTGAAGTAATATTGTTATCATTTCCATATAATTACTGTCATCTCATCATTATCATTATCATTAGTACTATCACTGCATCATCATCATTATTATTATTATCATTATTATCATAAATACTATTATTATTTGAAGTAATATTGTTATCATTTCCATATAATTACTGTCATCATAATCATCATTATCATTATCATTAGTACTATCACTGCATCATCATCATTATTATTATTATCATTATTATCATAAATACTGTTATTATTTGAAGTAATATTGTTATCATTTCCATATAATTACTGTCATCATAATCATCATTATCATTATCATTAGTACTATCACTGCATCATCATCATTATTATTATTATCATTATTATCATAAATACTGTTATTATTTGAAGTAATATTGTTATCATTTCCATATAATTACTGTCATCATAATCATCATTATCATTATCATTAGTACTATCACTGCATCATCATCATTATTATTATTATCATTATTATCATAAATACTGTTATTATTTGAAGTAATATTGTTATCATTTTCCATATAATTACTGTCATCATAATCATCATTATCATTATCATTAGTACTATCACTGCATCATCATCATTATTATTATTATCATTATTATCATAAATACTATTATTATTTGAAGTAATATTGTTATCATTTCCATATAATTACTGTCATCATAATCATCATTATCATTATCATTATACTATCACTGCATCATCATCATTATTATTATTATCATTATTATCATAAATACTATTATTATTTGAAGTAATATTGTTATCATTTCCATATAATTACTGTCATCATAATCATCATTATCATTATCATTAGTACTATCACTGCATCATCATCATTATTATTATCATTATTATCATAAATACTATTATTATTTGAAGAAATATTGTTATCATTTACACATAATTACCGTCATCACTATCATAATTATTATCATTAGCACTATCACTGCATTCCAAGGTGCAAAACATGCAAAATCCAACACAGTTCTCTCCTTTCTTCACCTCCTCCCCTTCCACCATGAATGTTTATTTTTTTCTTTCTATAATTCACAGAGTTTGGATTTCCGAGCAAAGCGAATAAACAATTGACGATCCTCAATTCAGCGCGATTATTAATTTCACTTCCTAGACAACATTCCTGAAGAAATTAATCGCTATGAGTTGAGTTTAATTTCTTTTGTTTCTTTTGCCTTTTTTATGACGAAGAGAGTAGCTGAGAGGAACAGAAGAGAGAGAGAGAGAGAGAGAGAGAGAGAGAGAGAGAGAGAGAGAGAGAGAGAGAGAGAGAGAGAGAGTAGAACGAATGAACGTATAGCTAGCGAAGATGTGAAGAAAGTGGGAGGGAGGAAATAGATGGTGAGAGAGACAGAAAGACAAACAGACATATGAACAGACAGACAAACAGAGAGACAGACAGTGGAAAGAGAAAGAGAAAAAGAAAAATACAAAATACAGGCAAAATAGCAAGCACAGATCTTCACACATATAAAAGAAAGTGATATTTAGAGACATCTAGCGGCGGAATCTAACCCTACAAAAGCTCAGGATAAAAGTGACTCTCCTCATAAAAAAAAAAAAATAAATAAATAAATAGATAAAATGCCCAACCATCTTATAAAAAACAACGACTTTGCCTTTCAACCTTAGGAGTCATAAGAAGTAAAATTACAACGCACTTTACTCTTTTTTATGTTTAATATATTTTTTTATCTCAATTTTCTCCTTACGTTTTCACGAACTCAAGTCCGTTATTC
>NW_020872559.1:579969-592469 GCF_003789085.1 Penaeus vannamei
CATGTAAACACATAAATAAGAGAAAAATTGTACCCCCCCCCAAAAAAAAGAAAATAGATAAATAAATAAAAATAAAAATAAAACAAATTCCAAATGCCCGTTATCTAAATCTTCCGTCGACAATAAACTCCAGAAAATCGAACAAAAATGAAATAAAACGAGATGTTATTAAGAAACTGCCAATACCTCCGGGACTTTTGATATTTCTCTGACACATTTCCAATTCCTCGATTCATTTGAATTTTGGATTTTTTTTTTTTCTCCCTCTCTCATACCGTTAAATCTAACGGCGTAGATTTCTGACGATAATGATCATTTTAATTATCATCAGGAACCTTATGGACGTAATTAGCGATGGATGATGGTCTTGGGTGTAAAGCGATCAAATGTCTACTATTTCTACTATTTTTAGCATTACTACTTACTATTGATACTACTATTCCTAAATCTAGTACTTGCTTCTTACTGTACTACTGCTACTACTACTGTTTCTACTACTTCTACTACTACTACTATTACTCTTTATACTACTACAACAACAACAGCAACTACTACTACTACGACTACTATTTCTACAACTACTACTACTACTATTACTACTACTACTATTACTGCTACTATTACTGTTTCTACTATTTACTACTATTACTACTACTACTATTACTGCTACTACTACTATTATTACTATTTCTACTATTACTATACTACTACTACTACTATTACTACTACTACTACTACTACTATTCTACTATTACTAATACTACTATTACTACTACTACTACTACAACCACCTCTACTACTACGACTACTACTACTACTACTTCTGCTACTATTACTCTACGATAGCTTGTACTACGTTTACTACTTCTACTACAAAGCTAAATATCGATGGTGATAGTTTATTATATTGATGATAGGAAAAAAAATAACTACAAAAATGATAATAGAATTGATAAGGAAGAAGACGATGGTAATTTGTGATATTGAGGATGGTCATAGTAGTAGTAGTAGTAGTAATAGTTATAATGGTAATAGTAATAGCAACCGTAATAATAACAATTTTGTTAATGTTGATGATGAGGGTCATGATAATAACAACAATAACTATATTATTTGTAGTATTGTAAAAATTATAAGAATTACAATAATTCTTATGATGATAAAAAGAAAAACAATAGTAATGACTATCATTAATATCATTATCACTATGATCATCATCATTATTACTATTATCATTATTATTATCATTATCATTATTATCATCATCAATTTTATTACCATTATTTTTATTACTATTATTATCTTATCATTATTTCCGATTTTTATTCCTATAATTATCAATATTATATCATTATCTATTATTTTTATCTTTCTTACTACTATGCGATTCAATATCATTATCATTATTACTATTATCATTATATTTTTACATCAATACATACTATATCATCATTATTTTTACATCAAATATCATCATCATCATTATTACTATTATCATCATTATTTTACATCAATATCATCATCATTATTTATTATCATTTATATTTTTACATCAATTCATCATCATTAATTATTATTATTTACTATTATCATCATTATTTACATATTCATCATCATCATTATCATTATCATCATTATTTTTACATCAATATCATCATCATCATTATTACTATTATCATCATTATTTTTACATCAATATCATCATTCATTATTACTATTATCATTATTATTTTTACATCAATATCATCATCATTATTACTATTATCTATTTTTACATCAATATCATCATCATCATTATTACTATTATCATTATCATTTTTATTATCATCATCATTATACTATTATGTTATTTTTACATCATATCATCATCATCATCATTATTTTTACATCATCATTATTACTATTATCATTATCATTTTTACATCAATATCATCATCATCATTATTACTATTATCATTATCATTTTTACATCATATCATCACATCATCATTATACATCATCATTATTTTTATCAATATCATCATCATTATACTAGTATATTATCATCATTACATCAATATCATCATCATTATTACTATTATCATCATTATTTTTACACCAATATCATTATCATTATTACTATTATCATCATTATTTTTACATCAATATCATCATCATCATTACTATTATCATCATTATTTTTACATCAATATCATCATCATCATTATTACTATTATCATCATTATTTTTACATCAATATCATCATCATTATTACTATTATGATCATCATTTTACAATATTATCATATTTTATCATTATCATTTTACATCACTATCATCATCATCATTATTACTATTATCATCATTTTTACATATAATTATCATTATTACTATCATCTTATCATTTTTTACATCAATATCATCATCATCATTATTTACTATTATCATTATCATTATTACATCAATATCATCATCATTCATTATTAACCATTATCATCATTATTTTTTACATCAATATCATCATCATTATTACTATCATGATCATCACGAAAGCAGTTAATTTCTCTTTCTTTCTCTCTTCTGCAACGCGTTTACCTCCGAGGAATTGCACAGGAGATTAATGTTCTTATTAATACTTGTAATCAAATGTTTGCTGTTGCTCTTCCCGCACGATGGAGGAGAGCATTAAAGGGAATAACAGTGAGAACAGTGAGAGAGAGGAGGGAGGGGGGAGAGAAAGAGAGAGAGAGAAAGGGGGGTAGAGAGAGAGAGAGAGAGGGGGGGAGGGAGAGAAGAGAAGAGAGAGAGAGAGAGAGAGAGAGAGAGAGAGAGAGAGAGAGAGAGAGAGAGAGAGAGGAGAGAGAGAGAGAGAGAGAGAGAGAGAGAGAGAGAGAGAGAGAGAGAGAGAGAGAGAGAAAAGAGAAAGAGAAAGAAAAGAAAAGAGAAAAGAAAGAAAGAGAAAGACAGACAGACAGACACGGACAGACACACCAACTGAGAACGGAAGAGAATGAAAGAGAAAAAGAGAGGAGAGAAAGCGAACAGCGGAGAGAGAGGAGAGAGCGAGACCTCCCTCCTCCTGCGTGGTGGGCAGCGATAGCCCAACTGAGCATATTTTATTCCTTAGAGAGATCAAGAAGTATGAGGCACAAGGAAGGCCGAGGAAGTGGAGGGAGCTTTCCTCTTTCTCTTTCTTCCCTTCCTTTTATTCTCTCCTTTTCTTATTCTTCTTATTCTTCTGTTTCATTTCTCTGATTCTGTTTGTTTGCCTGGTTGTTAATCTGTCTCTTTTTCTCTTTCTTTCTCTCTCTCTCTCTCTCTCTCTCTCTCTCTCTCTCTCTCTCCTCTCTTCTCTCTCTCTCTCTCTCTCTCTCTCTCTCTCTCTCTCTCTCTCTCTCTCTCTCTCTCTCTCTCTCTCTCTTTCTCTTTCTCTTTGTTTGTGCTCATGTATCCATCTATCTGCCTATAAACCTTCTTATCACTACGTAACGATTTCTCACTTTCGCTTTTCCACCTTTTTTCTCTCTCTCTCTCTTCTCATTCGTTCGTTCACCCAGACCATCAAAAGCTCATTAACTAGTGTACGTTTAGACCAACAGAGATAATATTATCATTTTTTATACATGAGTTTTTTTCTGATTCAGTCTTGCAAAATGTGGTTTTCATTAAAAAAAAAAAAAAAAAAATAAAAAAAATCATTTTCTTGCAAATGTGGTTTTCATTAAAAAAAAAAGAAAAAAAGAAAGAAAAAATAAAGCAAAATGTGGTTTTCATAAAAAAAAAATCAGTCTTGCAAAATGTGGTTTTTTCATTAAAAAAGAAAAGAAAAGAAAATCAGTCTTTGCAAAATGTGGTTTTCATTAAAAAAGAAAAGAAAAGAAAAGAAAAAAAAATGTCTTGCAAAATATGGTTTTCATTAAAAAAGAAAAGAAAAGAAAAAAATCAGTCTTGCAAAATGTGGTTTTCATTAAAAAAAGAAAAAAAAGAAAAATTCAGTCTTGCAAAATGTGGTTTCATTAAAAAAAAGAAAAGAAAAGAAAAAAAACTTAAATGTCATATTGTCTTTCAGTAACAATGCTTGTCTTTTACAATGAGCGACGTTGCACTTACGAAAAAAAAAAAAAAACAAAGGAATGCAAACACATGTGCAAACAGATCCACGTTGAGTGTGTGTGTGTTCATCTTTTATTCTCTCTCTCTCTTTTCTCTTTCTCTCCTTCCTTCCCCACCTCTCTCTTCTCTTTCTTTCGCTCTCTCTTTCTTATGTATATATATATATATATATATATATATATATATATATATATATATATATATATATATATATATATATATATATATATATGTCTGTGTGTTATGTTGTGTGTGTGTGTGTGTGAGTGTGTATATGTGTGTTTGCGTGTGTGCGAGTGGTCTCTTTCATTCTCCAAATTTTTTGTTGTTGTTTACTCTTTCCTCCACTTTTCTCCCTCTTTTTGAGCAAACACTAAACAACGCAGCTGTTATCGATGATTGATGAGTTTTCATGTCTTCCCATATCGCGTTTATACATCAGTCACCCCTAGTGACAGCTCCATTTTCTTTAACTCTTCACTGGAACGAAATCTTGACTTTTTTTCTTTTTTTTTTTTTTATATTTGTTCCACTATCTGTACCGCTTTGATTTTGTATGCGTATCCAATATTGTTTTTTTTTTTTTCTTTTTAATATGTGGCAGTAGCGCTCTCAACGGTTGAAAGCAGTTCATAAGAAACTGATTTTTAAATTTTATTTATTCTTTTTTTAACTTTACAGAACGGTTGGCCAAGGCACGTGTCATGTACAGTTGTCAACACGTGAAATTGGGAGTCTCAGATTCTCTCTCTCTCCCTCTCTCTTTCTTTATTTATTTTATTAATTTTTGTGTTTGTGTGTGTGTGTGTGGTGTGTGCGTGCAATGTGTGTGTTTGTGTGTTGTGGTGTTTGTGTGTGTGTGTGTGTGTGTGTGTATTGTGTGTTTGTGATCTATCTCAGGTAAATTTTTCTTAACAAAACAGTTCACGTGGGAACAAATTCAATTTCAAATCCACTCTATACTTTGAACACTTAGAATCGTATTCGTGGCGAACAATGAAAAAAAAAAAAAAAAATCTTCACAATACACTTTTACTTGACCGGTTTCGAATATATCATCGTCAGGAATACATGTATTTGCTGCTCTCGAAGTAATGATTACAACAGTGTGAAAAAAATGAGTGAAATGTTCGAAGTGTACAATGCTTTGGGTAAATAGAGCTTTAAACGGAATGATAATGGGAACAATGAAAATGAGAATACTACTAAGAAAGAGAGGGAGAGAGGGAGAGGGAGAGAGAGAGAGAGAGAGAGAGAGAGAGAGAGAGAGAGAGAGAGAGAGAGAGAGAGAGAGAGAGAGAGAGAGAGAGAGAGAGAGAGAGAGAGAGAGAGAGAGAGAGAGAGAGAGAGAGAGAGAGAGAGAGAGAGAGAGAGAGGAGAGAGAGGGAGAGAGAGAAGTAGAGATAATGATGAATGCAACAATAATAATTACATGAACAACGAAAGCGCAAAATATATCAAGTCCTCAGTCATTTTAAATATCAATTCAACAAATTAACTGCGTAAGGAATTTCAAGAAATTAATCTTATACTTTGATATAGGAGAAATGCATTTATATTTGTTTATAATTCTATTGCTTTTTCTCGCTTCCTCTTTCTCTTTCTTTCTTTGTAGTTTCTTACTCTTTCCCTTATATTATAACTCACTCATAAATGTTTACACATATGAATACATATGTATACACAAACATTAATATATATATATATATATATATATATATATATATATATATATTATATATATATATATATATATAAACATTAAATATAGATATAGATATAGATATATACATATATATTGCATTGCGATAAACAGAACATTCCAGAAAGAAAAATAAAAAGTTTTGGCCTCTGATAATTCGTATATCCAACAGATTTAATGCTTTGCTTTTATTTTATTTTTATTTTTTTTTCACGGAAGGAGCTATTCACTGACAACGATTTTCTAGAATAATTCGGCTATTTCGAGAAGCAGAGAACTAATTCCGCGTTGTTCTAACCGGTTTGGAAATCCTGATTTTTTTTTTCCGGCCCCAAATGCTGGCTAGATTTTTTTCGCTGTTGTCTAGGATTTTTAGGATTTTACTTTTTATTTCTTTGAAGTAGGAAAGATATTTTTATTTGCATATACAATATACTGTGTATATATATATATATATATATATATATATATATATATATATATATATATATATATAGATAGATAGATAGATTAGATAGATAGATAGATAGATAGATAGATAGATAGATGATAGATAGATGGATAGATTAGATAGATAGATGATAGATAGATAGAGAGAGAGAGAGAGAGAGAGTGCGGAGGAGAGAGAGGGAGACAGATAACAAAGACGCAGAAAGGTAGATAAAGAAAAAGAAAAAAAAGAAAGAAGAGAGAAAGAGAGAGAGAGAGAGAGAAGAGAGAGAAGAGAGAGAGAGAGAGAGAGAGAGAGAGAGAGAGAGAGAGAGAGAGAGAGAGAGAAAGAGAGAGAGAGAAGAGGGAGAGAGAGAGAGAGAGAGAGACAGACAGACGACAGACAGCCAGAGAGAGAGAGAGAGAACGGAAGAAAGAAAGAAAGAGAGAGAAACGAATCAAACAAACTAAAAGAAGAGAAAATCGTAGCCAATCCCCCACGACTTCCCTGCCCTCTGGTGACAGAAGAATCAATCATTGTTAACAGAATTTAATTGATGAAATACAGGTCGGTGTTGTTTGCTGTCTTTTGCCTCAGTTTCTTTCTCTTTTACGGTGATATTAAACCATTCTTGTTATTATCTCTGTTCTTAATGTTGTTATTTTCTTTATTGTTATCATTATTGTCGTTTTTGTTACTACTACTACAACTACTCTTACTACTTTTGTTATAAATATCGTTAACTACTATTACTAGTTTTATTATTATCGTCATTATTATCATTATTACTGTTGCTATTACCATTATTATCATTAGTAATAGTAGTAGTAATAGTTTTATCATTATTTATGACATTATCATCATTTTTTAATGACATTATCATCATTTTTTAATATCATTACCAATATTATTATATCCTTCATCTTTATCATTATCATCAATATCCTTCTCCTTATCATTATTATTATCATATCATTATCTTATCTTATCAATATCATATTTCATCATTATCATAATAAATATTACCAATGTTTTCAGCATTATTTTTATCATTATCATTATCTTTCTCCTATAATCAATATTCTTGATATCACTATCATTAGCTCTCGTTATAATTGAGCTGTTAATAACTTAAACTATCATTACTACTGTAACTTTTATGAAATGTATCTTGAATGGTTCGTTGCATAAAATAGTTTTAAGTAACATCTCTTTTTCTTCATATTTACTTTTTACTGTTTCCTCTTTTGGACATTTTTTATGCATTTCAATTTCCTGTGTTCATATTCTTCCTTAATTTCACTTCCTCTCTTTTGTCTAGTTTTCCAAGTTTCCCTTTCTGTTTTTTTTTTTTTTTTTATCTTTTCCTTTTATCCATTACACCATATTTTTTTTTTTTTTTTTTTTTTTTTTTTATCAATTACACATTTCCTTTCTGTTTTTCTGTTTTTTTCATCTTTTTCTTTTATCCCTTACGTCATTTCCCTTCTCTGTTTTTCTGTTTTTTCTTCATATTTTCTTATCCCTTACGTCATTACTTCCATTAATCTGGGAATCCTATGGTGATCATTACATCATCTTTTAATAATTATTTTCATTATATCATTTCAATCACTTCATTTTAGCAGCATTGTCGTAGAGTTGTTTGTTATTATTATTATTAGTCTTAAAATCACTACAACTGCTTATTATCATCATTAGTTTTTTATGTTATTATCTTTCTTTTTATCACTGTTGTTGATATTACTTTTATCATTATCATTTTGCTGTTTTCATTATAATCATTATCACTGTTGTTATCGATGTTATTTTTTATTATTTTACCGTTATTGTTATTATTATCAGTATCATTTCTATCATCATCATTCTTGTTTTTTATCCTTGTTATTAGTATTGTTGTTGTTTGTTGCTGTTGTTGATATCATTATAATCATTACTATTATTTCTATTATTATTATTATTATCATTATTATTATTATTATTACTATCATTATTGTTATTATTATCATTATTACTATTATTATTATTATTCATTCATCACATCATCATCATCATCATCATCATCATCATCATCATCATCATCATCATCATCATCATCATCATCATCATCATTCATCATCCTCATTCATCATCATTATCGGTATCATCATCATCATCATCATCATCTCAATCACATCATCATCATCATCACCACCATCATCAATCATCATCATTATCATCATCATTATCTATCCTTATCATCATCATCAAAACACCACATCACAGCCTCCATTACATCACTCTCACTTGGCCTTGTCTAAGAAAATAGTTGGTTGTAATTGCTCACAGTTTGGCATTCCTCGCTGCATAGTTTCCCTCGGGAGTGTTGTTCTTAATGTTCCTTAGGTCATGTTCTTGAGAAATGTTTCTTGTTGAGAAATGTGAGAAATGTTCTTATGTTCTTGAGAAATGTTCTTGGGAAATGTTCTTGAGAAATGTTCTTGGGAAATGTTCTTGAGAAATGTTCTTGAGAGAAATGTTCTTGGGAAATGTTCTGAGAAATATGTTCTTGAGAAAGAGAAATGTTCTTGAGGAAATGTTGTTGAAATGTTCTTCGAGAAATGTTCTTGAGAAATGTTCTGAGAAATGTTCTTTGGGAAATGTTCATGGGAAATGTTCGTGAGAAATGTTCTTGAGAAATGTTCTTGAGAAATGTTCTTGAGAAATGTTCTTGAGAAATGTTCTTGAGAAATGTTCTTGAGATGTTCTTGAGAAGGAAATGTTCTTGAGAAATGTGAGAAATGTGTTCTTGAGAAATGTTCTTGGGAAATGTTCTTTGAGAAAAAAATGTTCTTGAGAAATGTTCTTTGAGAAATATGTTCTTTGGGGAAATGTTCTTGGAAATGTTCTTGGGAAATGTTCTGGAAATGTTCTGAGAAATGTTCTTGAGAAAATGTTCTTTGAGAAGATGTTCTTGAGAAATGTTCTTGAGAAATGTTCTTGGGAAATGTTCTTGAGAAATGTTCTTGAGAAATGAGCAATGTTCTTGAGGATGTTTCTTGTTCTTGAGAAAATGTTCTTGAGAAATGTTCTTGGAAATGTTTCTTGAGAAATGTTCTTGAGAAATGTTCTTGAGAAAGTTCGTTCTTGAAATGTTCTTGTTCTTGAGAAATGTTCTTGAGAAATGTTCTTGAGAAATGTTCTTGAGAAATGTTCTTGAGAAAATGTTCTTCAGATGTTGTCCGTCTTGTTGGTTCTTCGGTGAGGGACTCGTCTACTGATGTGTGCTGTTGGGTTCGTATTGGTGGCTTAGAGGGTAGGATTTTGACTCTTATGTACAATTATTTCGGTGGTTTTAGGTCAGATTAGGGTATTAGATGTGATGTTGGGTTTTATACCAAGTGACACGTCGCATGTTGGCATCAGGAAATGTGTGAATCCTTTTAATCGTGGCGTGGCATGTCACATGTGTCACGTGGCATATCTACGTTTGACACCCTGTCGTTTCTGTGTGAAAAGTTTCATGTATTTCCGGACGGTATGAAAGTGGCCTCAGATAGCTTTATTTTTTAGTGTTAGATATTGTATGAATAGTTTTTTTTCTTTCTTTCTTTCTTTCTCTTAATTTTCTTTTAATAGAATCGTATGAGTATTTTTTTTTTTTTTTGAGGTGTATGAGTTGTTGTTTCTTTCTTTTCGTGTGTGGTGTGTGTGTGTGTTGTGTGTGTGTTGTGTGTGTGTTGTGTGTTGGATTGGAATATGTTTATTTGAATAACAGTTGTGATAGATGTTGTGATTAGTTTCACCTTGATCCGGCAGATAAATTTTAACTTTTTAATCGTTAGATGTCGTAAAAAGGTAGTTTTTTTTTCCTCTTCTCTTTCCTTATGTGTGTATGTTGTTTGAAGTGTGTTTTGGATTCGAATAATAGAGTTGGATGTTGTGAAAGAGTTTCCTGACTTGCTGCTGGTCTGGTTTCGTTTCTGTCACTTTTAGTCCTTTCACTTGTTATGTCCTTTTCTGCCTGTTGTTCGCTTGTTGTAAGATGTTTGTCCTGTTACTGAGAAATATTGGTTGCGAAACTTTTATTGAAGTATTGTCTGAGATATCAATATATAGATAGATAGATAGATATTAAATAAATACACACACACACACACACACACACACACACACACACACACACACACACACACACACACACACACACTATATATATATATATATATATATATATATATATATATATATATTATAATATATATATATATATATATATATATATATATATATATATATATATATATATATTAATATATATATATATATAGTGGTTGTGTATGTGTTTGTACACCTGTCTTTGACTCTGCCTTTCCCTTTTTCTTCCCCCCCCCCCCACCTTTTCCGTTTTTGCCTGAGTGAAGTCTGTATAAAATGTATTATGTACATACCCCTTCATCTCCCCCTCTCATCTCTCCTCCTTCTCTCTCCTGACTCCAAGAAGCTCCTGCAACTTATACTCTCATTCCATCTTCAGTAGGATGAAAACTGCATCTCCTTTGCAATCGTCTTAAACTGTGGCTGATCTCTGTCTCGAAATATTCTACTTGTTATGGCAACTTGACGAGAATCCATTATCTTTGTGGTGTCGCTAAGTTGCCCAAGTCTTTGCCTCGACTCGTTGGAATAAGACGAATGAAAATGTAATTTAACTTTTAGAAGTTGAATGTGTTAAGTTTCTGGTGACACGCACGCCAAAATGCAGAGGCAGATGTCTTGCTTATCTCACTTTTTTTGTCTCTGTCTGTTTATGTGTTTGTTTGTCTGACTCTCGTATTTTTTTTTTCTCCCTCTCTTTATCTCTCTCTCTCACTTTCTTTCTCTCCCCTCCTCTCTCTCTCTCTCTCCTCTCTCCCTCTTCTCTCTCTCTCTCCTCCTCTCTCTGCTCTCCTCTCTCTCTCTCTCTCGCTCTGCCCCCCCCCTCTCACTTCACCCCTCTCTCTCGCTCTCTCTCTCTCTCTCTCTCTCTCTCTCCTCCTCTCTCTCTCTCTCCTCCTCTCTCTCTCCTCTCTCTCTCTCTCTCTCTCTCGCTCTCTCTCTCTCTCTTCTCTCTCTCTCTCTCTCTCTCTCTCTCTCTCTCTATCTATCTATCTATCTATCTATCTCTCTCTCTCTTCTCTCTCTCTCTCTCTCTCTCTCTCTCTCTCTCTCTCTCTCTCTCTCTCTCTCTCTCTCTCTCTCTCTCTCTCTCTCTCTCTCTCCTCTCTGTCTCTGTCTCTGTCTCTGTCTCTCTGTCTCTGTCTCTCTCTCTCTCTCTCTTCTCTCTCTCTGTATATATATATATATATATATATATATATATATATTATATATATATATATATATAATATATATATATATATGATTCATCACCAAGATATTGAAATGATAAATCAAATAAATGTTCAACATTGGCTATTATTATGGGAAGCCAGAATATTTTTTTCATCATGTATCTTGAAAGAAGGGAAAAGTTTTGAAAGTACAAATAAGACTTGTGGTATTAGGCTGTGTTCAAAGTTTTGATTGATATTAACAAGAACTTAGAAAACGTTCCGCATGGTTTCAGTTGAAAATTATTATCCATGCACAGAAAGTAATTTTCATAACTAAATTTTGACAAAACAACAACAACAGCAGCAACAACAGAGAAACAGAAAATAAGTGAAAATGAAAACATTGTGACAAGAAATAAAAAAACGGAATAACAGATTAATGGTAATAATAATAATGAAAACCACAACCAAAAGCAGTAATCAAAACTAATGATAACCACAGACTTTGTAGCAATAATACCTTATGATAATACAAACGATAATAAAACTAGCCTGATAAAAGTAACACAAATACCTTGAACGGGGGACATAACTTCCATAACAAATAGCACAGTTTATGGTCCATTCTAGAGGCAATCTCACACTAGGGAATTCCCAAGCTAGATCTTCATGGTTGAGGGTTGATAAGGTTTTGTGAAATATGTTCGTGTTTTAACTTTTGGTTTCAGAAAGTAACACAATCTACTATAGTCCTTTTTTTTATATTTATTTCTGTTTTTTTTCGTTGTTATTTTTGTTTTGTTTGTTTGTATAGATTTTCTTTATTTGGTATTTTCTTTATATGCATTCTAATCTGTTTGTATATATTTGTGTTTTAATCTCTCTTCTATCTTTAAGATTTTAACATTTTTTTCTTATTTTTCTCAACCTCCTCCCTTACTTTTCATTCTCTGATTCTTTTTCTCTTTCTCCACCCTTCTTTC
>NW_020872559.1:594969-597469 GCF_003789085.1 Penaeus vannamei
ATAAAAGCCTGCTGGTGGATGGCGGAGACAAGTAAGCTTACATCCATCTCACGAGCGATTAGATCTTCCACACCCCCTCCCCCCCCCCCCCCCCAAGACAAGAAGACCCCACTTCCTTCTGTCTGTTTATTTGTGCGTAAATTTTTGTTTCACTGTCTCTGTCTGTCTGTCTTTATCTCTGTCTCTTCTCTCTCTCTGTCTCTCCTCTAGCTATCTATTCTCTCTCTCTCTCTCTCTCTCTTTCTAGCTATCTATTCTCTCTCCTCTCTCTCTCTCTCTTTCTAGCTATCTATTCTTTCTCCCTCTCTCTTTCTCTCTCCCTCTCCATCTTCCTTTCCTCCCTTTCCTTATGCTCTCTCTTTTCCCTCCTTTTATATCTCTCCCTTCCTTTTCTGAATGACCGCCTACCTTCCTCTCCCTCACAACCTCCATCTCCCTCCAACCTCAAGCCTTCCCCAAAACGCCCCTTTCCCTCCCCTTCCCCTCCCAGACAGCTTCCTCCAACACCCTCCCCCACTGCTTCCCCTTTCCCTCCCCTCCTCCCAACCTTCCCCACTCTCCTCCCCCCTCCCCTCCCCTCCCCACCTCCCACCCCACCCCAACCTTCCCCCCCTCCTCCCACCCCACCCCACACCCACCCACTCACCCACACAAATTTTCCTTTCATGTCCCTTCTGGCATCGGCTACATTACAGGGGATCAGGGCTATCCACCCCGGACGTAATAAAAAGCCTTCGGACCTTATTGCATTCCTTGGGACATCGCCTTTTTCCCCCAAAGAAGCGAGAATAAGTTTACTTCCGGTAATGGGACGTCTTGTGATCTTGTGTGCGATAATGGGAAGGTGATTTAGGCCCAGATCCGTCGGGTGATCTTTATAGCGTGGAGATGTATATATATTTTTTTTTCTTAATTTTTTTTTTTTTTTTTTTTTTTTTTTTTTTTTTTTTTTTTTTTTTTTCTGAAAGGGGAATATTTTTGGGGATGGGAAGTCTAGTCGAGTCTAGAACTGGTTTACGGAAGAGGGAGAGGGGGAAGGAGAAGGATGGGGAGAAGGGAGGTAAGAGGAGAGAGAAGGAAAGTGGAGGGAGAGAGGGAAGGGGAAAGAAGGAAAAAGGAGAGAAGGGAGAGGAGATTGGGAAGAGAAGTGAGGAAAGAAGGGAAGGTTGGAGAAAGAAAGAGAGAAGGAGAAAGAAGTAAGGAGAAGTAAGAGGGAGAGAAAGGAGGAGGAAGATAGAGAGAAAAGGTAAATAAATACATAACAGAGACAGAGAGAAATTTAGAGGTGCATGGAAGAGGAAGGAAAGGTAGAAGAACTCAAAGAGAAGAGGTAGGAAGAAAAGTGATATTGGAAGTGGCGGGACTGAGAAGGAGTGTATGATGGGCAGAATTCCTGTCTGGGATGGGTTTTTTTTGTTGCTTTTTTGCAGAGTTAAAAGGGGGAAGCCTTCTCTCCCGGGGCTGGCTTATGGCTTTGCAATATGGTGCATGCAACGGTAGAGGCGAGTGTGTACATAGAGTGTAGAAACACGTATACATACATACACATATGCACACACAGACACGCAAGGATAATCGTACCTATCTATTTAAGTTTGTGTGTGATTAAACAGATATTTTTGATAATGAAACCATTTAAAAATTCTTATCGCTCCATTTGCTTTCCTTTCCAGGTGAGTGGCTTCTCTGTCGGCTTATCAGAGGGATTACTGGGATTTAGCAAAGGTAATGTTCATCATTCATTTTATTCTCTCTCTCTTTCTCTCTCTATCTTTCTGTTCTCTCTTTACCCAACCCCCCTCTCTCTTTCTCTGTCTCTCTATCTATTTATCTGTCGATTTCTCTCTCTCTCATTCTCTGTCTCTCTATCTATCTATCTGTCTATTTCTCTCTCTCTCATTCTCTGTCTCTCTCTATATCTATCTCTCTGTCTCTCTATCTTTTCTCTTCTCTCTTTCTCTCTTTTCTCTCTCTCCTCTCTCTCTCTTTCTCTCTCTCTCTTTCTCACACTCTCTCCGTTTACACTGTGACCTTTTTCTCTTCATCTGCAATTCTGGCCGACTCTTTTCGACCTTATTTTTTGGTCATTATATCAATTCCCCTTTTCTTCTTTATCAAATCTTTCTATATAGATAAATAGATAGATATGTGAAAAAGATAGATAGACAGATAGATAGATACAGACATATTAACAGATACAAGCAAATCCATAATTTATCTATCCATTTTTCTTTTTCATTAGATCTTTCTATATAGATAAATAGATAGATATGTTAAATGGATAGATAAACAAATAGATAGATACAGACATATAAACAGATACAAGCAAATCCACGAATTCCTTTCATATCTAAGTCACTCAACTCCTATAAACCGTAGATATTGCCAACCCAGTGACATTTCTTCCCCCAAAGGCAGGTAAAACTCTCACTAATGTCCCTGGCGCTGAATGACTCAGAATATTAGAGGAAAGGAAATGAGCGGGCGATGACTGGCCGCG
>NW_020872559.1:604969-609969 GCF_003789085.1 Penaeus vannamei
AATAACTTAAACTGAAATAACCTAGCCTAATAACGAGATCATATTTTCAAAAAGGAAATACAAACCGAATTTGAATACATTCCTCACCTTTGCGTAAAAAAAGAAAGAAATAATAATTCCCCCATCCTCCTGCATAAAATAATAATAATAATGATATAATAATAAAATAATAATAATAAAATAATAATAATAATAATAATAATAATATATAATAATAATAATAATAATGATAATAATAATAATAATAACAATAAATAATAATAAATAATAATAAATGAAAAAAATAATCACCCACCGTCTTGTAAACCAAATACCAATCTCAAAAAATGCCAAAAATAAAAATAAAAATAAAACAAAAAGCCCCGATAAAGACAACACGATCTCGCCATAGTCTTTGCGCCAGGATAGGGCACGGTGGCACAGTGCCAGGCAGCGGTGACAAGAAGGGGCTTTATGTAAATCCGAACTCATTAACTGCAGATTTTTCAGTAACCGATATTCGATGTAAATTTCCTTGTCGTTTGCACTCTCTGTTTTCTGGTAGAGTACCTTCTCTTATGTTATCCTGTCTAGCCTCTCTCTCTCTCTCTCTCTTTTTGTGTCTCTCTCTCTCTATGTCTCTTTCTCTCTCTCTCTCTCTCTCTCTCTCTCTCTCTCGCTTTTTCTCTCTCTCTCTCTCTCTCTCCCTCTCTTTTTATGTCTCTCTCTCTCTCGCTTTCTTTCTCTCCTCTCTCTCTCTCTCTCTCTCTCTCTCTCTCTCTCTGTCTGTCTGTCTCTGTCTCTCTCTCTCTCTCTCTCTCTCTCTCTCTCTCTCTCTCTCTCTCTCTCTCTCTCTCTCTCTCTCTCTCTCTCTCTCTCCTTCTCCCTCCTCTCTCTCTCTCTATCTCTCTTGACTCTCTCTAGTCATTTCATTTATCTTTCTTGTACTTTTCATTTCTTTCTCACCTTGCTTCCCTTTTCTTTCTTTTTTATTTTATTTTTTTCTTGCTATCTTCTCTTCTTCCTTTTTTCCCATATTTTTTATATTTCCCTCGTTTTCCTCGTCCGTATTTTCTTCCATTTTTTAAAACCTTTTTTCCGATTTCCTACTTCCTTTCCTTCTTTTCTTTATTTTTTTCTTCATCTACTTATTCTCCTCTTATTTCCCTCTTCTTTCCTCTTTTCTGCTTTATCTTCACCCTATTTTTCCTCCTCTCACTTCTCTCATCTCCCCGATTCCATCTTTATCTTCCTTCACTTTTTCTCCCTCTCTCTCACCTCTCTCATCTCCACAATTCTATCTTTATCCTCCTCCACTTTTCTCCCTCTCTCTCTTACCTCTTCCCTCCTATTCCTCCTTCATCACATCTTCCTTCCCATCTCCTGCCTTCCGAGGCGACTTTAAGATGGATGGTCTCACTTTTCCTCAACTTTTTCCTGATTGACGCTTCAAGTTGCTTCAAGTTTGACAAGTCGAAGGAAGGGAGGAAGAGGAAAGCGTCAGAGATGTATCCCTGTCCTTTGGGAGGAAGTGGGAGGAGAAGGGGGGCGGGGGAGAGGGCGGGGAGGGGGGGAGGAGCAGGTGAGCAGAAGTGGTGGTTAGACTAGGTGGTTGGGCCAGGTGGTTATACGAGGTGGTTTAATTAGGTGGTTGGGTTTTTTGGTGGTCGGGTCAGATGGGTATGGTGATGGTTAGGTCATGTGGTTAAGCTGTGGTCAGGTGGTTTAGTTGGATGGTCAGGTCGTCAGGTGGTTTAGTTAGATAGTCAGGTCAGGTGGCTGTGGTCAGGTGGTTAGCTGTGGTCAGGTGGTTCTCATGTGGTTAGGCTGTGGTCAGGTCAGGTCGTTTTTTCTAGATAGTTGGGTCACGTGTCAAGCTGTGATCAGGTCAGGTGGTTTAACTAGGTTGTCATTTCAGGTGGTTAAGCTGTGATCAGGTCAAGGGGTTATAGTTGGGTGGTCAGGTCAGATGGTTAAGCTGTGGTCAGGTCAGGTGGTTAAGCTGTGGTCAGGTGGTTTAGTTGGATGGTCAGGTCAGGTGGTTTAGCTGTGGTAAGGTGGGTATGGTGATGGTTAGGTCATGTGGTTGAGCTGTGGTTGTCATGTGGTTAAGCTGTGGTCAGGGCAGGTGGTTTAGTTAGATGGTCAGGTCAGGTGGTTAAGCTGTGGTCAGGTCAGGTGGTTAAGCTGTGGTCAGGGCAAGTGGTTAAGCTGTGGTCAGGTCAGGTGGTTAAGCTGTGGTCAGGGCAAGTGGTTAAGGTGTGGTCAGGACAGGTGGTTAGGCTGTGCTCAGGTCAAGGGGTATAGCAAGGTGGTCAGATCAGGGGTTATAGTTGGGTGATCAGGTCAGATGGTTAAGCTGTGGTCAGGTCATGTGGTTTAGCTGTTGTCATGTGGTTTAGTTGGATGGTCAGGTCAGGTGGTTTAGCTGTGGTCAGGGCAGGTGGTTTAGCTGTGGTCAGGGCAGGTGGTTTAGCTGGTTGGTTAGGTCAGGTAGCGTCTTCAGATGGCTAGGCCAGGGGATGCCACCTTTCTGTATCTATCTGAATCACACATACTATAAATCAATAAATAAACATAGATAGGTAGACAGATGGATATACATAGATAAATAGATAAGCATGTAGATAGACAGACAGATAGATAGATATTACTGCGTGTGTGATGAGTGTAGTTGATTCTAGGAATTATTTTGATAATGTCTGTTGACGATTTTGATATTTTTGATAACATTGTTATTTGGATTCGGATATTAAACAAGGAAACAAAAGAAAGAAAAAAAAAAGCAGGAGAAGGAAAATAACTAAGACGTTATATCTATAGTACTTTATCGCTACATTTTCGAAAAAAATCAGCCTCCATAAGCAAATGGTCTCATAGATAGATAAAGAAATATGTGAAATGCAAAAAAGAGACACAAAAATGGACCTTAGCAACGAATATCCTCTGCAACAACACAAAAATGTTTTAATATCAGCTCTTGAAAAAAAAACGAATATGGGTAGGGCAGTTAACTTATTTTTTCATCAAATTTTCACTTTGCTTTTGCTCACTGTGTATATATATATATTTTTTTTAAAGCAAGATTTCTTTCTAAAAGACCATAGGAAATTTACATGAAATCCTATGTAACGTCGAGGGAAAAAATGAAAACCAGAAATGTTCCTTTCAAAAAATTGGGGAGAAAATGTGTAACCATTTTTTTTTTTTTTTTAAGGGGGTGGTAAAACATTTTATCCTGGGCCTGAGTTGTATAGAGACGAGAGGATGGGGAGGCAGAAGAGGACAAAATAAATATGCGAGAGACAGAAATGAGAAGAAATGGGTGATGAAGCGTAAAAAAAAATAGGATAAGGACGAATATATATAATATATGTGTGTGTGTCTGTGTGTGTGTATGTGTGTGTGTGTGTGTGTGTGTGTGTGTGTACTGATTTATATGATATATATATATATATATATATATATATATATATATATATATATATATATATATATATATATATATATATATATATATATATATATATATATATATATATATATATATATATATATATATATATATATATATATATATATATATATATATATATATATACATATACATAAGTCAATAAATAATCTCTCCGATAGGGACTCGAACCCTCATTTCTGCAGGAAAGTAACTGCAAGACGAACGCTGTACCACTGAGCAACGCGACTCTCTAAAAGCAATGTGCAACTAGGAGCTAAGTAGCTTTCATGGACATTATCTATCTACTCATATCCATATCCTTATCCTTACGTGAGAGAGAGAGAGAGAGAGAGAGAGAGAGAGAAGAGAGAGAGAGAGAGAGAGAGAGAGAGAGAGAGAGAGAGAGAGAGAGAGAGAGAGAGAGAGAGAGAGAGAGAGAGAGAGAGAGAGAGAGAGAGAGAGAGAGAGAGAGAGAGAGAGAGAGAGGGAGAGAGAAAGAAAGAGAGAGACAGAGACAGAGACAGAAACAGAGAGTGAGAGAAAGAGAGACAGAAACAGAGACAGAAAGAGGAGAGAAAGAGAGAGAAGAAAGAAAAAACACTCTCAAACACATACATTAACGAAAAGACAAAACGAAAAACATTAAGAGAAAGAGAGAGAGAATCAGAGCGAAAGGATTAACACGAGCAGTGAAGCGAGAAGAAGCAAAGGGAGTGTGAGAGGTGATGGAAATGAAGGGGAAAAAGAGGAAAATGTTGGCAGCCATTAATAGGAGAAGAGAAAGGCCATAATCGTGAGGAGAGAACGGATGAAAAGGGGAAGGGGAAGGAAGGAAGAATTAGGAATTAAAAGGTGAAAGAAAAAATGAGGTTGATGATAAAAGAGGTAGGAAGGTTGAAGATGATAATGATAAAAAATGGATTAAGATAAGAGATAAGGAGAGTGACAGAGATAGATAGAGAGAGAGAGAGAATGCAAGAAATAGACAGAATAAAACGAGAGAGAAGAAACATAAAAAAAGATAAAAACATAAAAAATAACCATAAAAAAATGTATATAGATAGAAACAAAAAAAAAAACAAAAAACAAACAAACAAAATAAACACAGACAATAAAAAAGACATCAAATCTTAAATATTTTCCTTCGTTTTTTTTCCCCCGAAGTTGTCAGCCGAGGGGAGACGTGCCGGTCTTTCCAATACAATATAGATCCACAGACTCTAATATGAAAGGAAAGAGAGAGATAGAACTAATTGTATCTTCTCACGTAATTCTCTCTCTGTCTGTCTGTCTGTCTGTCTGTCTCTCTCTCTCTCTCTCTCTCTCTCTCTCTCTCTCTCTCTCTCTCTCTCTCTCTCTCTCTCTCTCTCTCTCTCTCTCTCCTCTCTCTCTCTCTCTATATATATATATATATATATATATATATTATATATATATATATATATATATATATATATATATATATATATATATATATAACACACACATATATGTGTAGATATATATCGTTTTTATCTTTTTATTGTTTTTTTTTCTATCTACGTTTTTGGTTATATATATTTTC
>NW_020872559.1:612469-634969 GCF_003789085.1 Penaeus vannamei
TCTCTCTCTCTCTCCTACTCATCCTCTCTCTCTCTCTCTCTGCTCTCTTCTCTCTCCCTCCCTCCCTCTTCTCCTCCATCTCTATTTCTCTCTCTCCTTTCTACTTCTCTTCTCTCTTTACTTCTGCCGATTTCCTTTTGATTCCCATAATCCATGATTGCACGTTAAAAAGGCTAAAGCGAGGAAGAGCGAGGCAATATATCTGCGGTGACGACTGACATTGAACTACACTCTTTCCCTCAGTTTCGTGGTCAGTTCGAGGAACCGCTCATTCAAATTTCGGCCCACTCTTCTCCTTTCCTTCCTTCCTCTCCCTCGCATCCCTCTCTCCTTCGCTCCTTCGCTCCCCTGGTTTCTTTTTCTCCTTTTCCCCTGCCTCTCCCTATACCTCTTTTCTCCTATCGCTCCCTTCTCCCTCATGGGCCTCTTCTCCTTTTCTGCCTCTCCCTTATCACCCCCTATCTCTCCTTCCCCCCATCCCCCTCCGGCTCTCTTTCTCCTTTCCTTCCTCCCTCCCTCCCTCCTTCCCTCCCTCCCCCGTTCGGCCCTCTTCTCTCCCTCCCTCCTTCCTTCGCTCGCTCCCTCCTCCCTCCCTTCTCCCCCTCCAGCCTCCCTCATCTCTCCCTTCCCTCCTCCCTCCTTTCTCCCTCCCTCAGTCATCCCTCACCTTCCCTCGAGCCCTCACCTCTTTTTTTGCTTTCTCTGCCATTCCCTCCCTCCCTTTCCGGATTGTCCATACTACACGTCCCTGCTCTCATTCCTCCTGACTACCACTCTTCGAGGAGGCCGCGAGGGTCCTCCTCCCTTCCCTCCCCCTCTAGGCCCTTTCTTTCGCCTCCTCTTCTACCTCCCTCCCTCCCTCCCTCTCCTTGCTCTTCGCTCGCTCGCTCTCTCCCTCCCTCCCTCTCCCTCCTTCGCTCCCTCCCTTCTCCCTCCCTCCCCTCCGGGCCCTCTTTCTCTTTTCCTTCCCTCCAGTCCTCCCTCCCTCCCTCCCTCCCTCTCCCCTCTCTCCCGGCCTCCCTCCCTCCCCTCCAGCCTGTTCTCCTTCCTCCTCCCTCATTCCTTCCCTCCTTCCCCTCCAGCCCTTTTTCCTTCCCTCCTTCCCTCCTTCCCTCTCTCCCTCCCTCCCTCTCGGCCCTCTTCCTCTCCCTCTCCTTCTTCACTCGCCACCCTCCTCCTCCCTCCCTCCCTCCCTCCTCCCCCTCAAGCCCTCGCTCCCCTCCAGCCCTCTTCTCCTTCCCTCCCTTCCCTCCTTCCTCTCTCTCCTCCCCCCTCCGGGCCCTCTTCCTTTCCTTCCTCTCCCTCTCTCCAACCCTCCCTCCCTCTCCCTCTCTCCCTCCCTCTCCTCCCCCCTCCTCCTTCCTCTCAACCCTCCCCTCCAGCCCTCTTTCTCTCCCTTCCGCTATGACTCATAAACCAGCTTTTACACCCATCTCCATCCTGCCGCCCACACACACACACCCACGAACGCGCTCCTGCTCTCATATTTCTTCCTTTTCTTGTCATTTTCCTTACACACTCTTTTTCCTTTTTCTGCTTTCTTTCACGATTTCTTTGTATTTATCATCCTTAGCTCCTCCTCCTCCTCCTTTATTTTCCTCTCTCTGTGTGTGTCTAACTCCCTCTCTCTCTCTTTCCATCATTCATTCTCTCTCGTTCTCTCACAAACTTACTCTCTCTCTCTCTCTCTCTCTCTCAAACTCACTCACTTACTCTCTCTCCCTCTCTCTCCTCTTCTCTTCCCTCAAGTCTTTCTCATTCTCTCTTTCCTTCTCTGTCTATCTATCCATCTTATCTTCCTCTTTCCCTCTCTGTCTATCTATCTATCTATCTTCCTTTCTCCCTCTCTTCTCTCTTTTCCCTCTCTCGTCTTTATGCATTTGTCTATCACAGGTCACATGACACCCACTCATTTTATCCCTTTAATATGTCAACTCTCATCTACCTC
Organism: Penaeus vannamei; assembly: GCF_003789085.1. NCBI lineage: Eukaryota > Metazoa > Arthropoda > Malacostraca > Decapoda > Penaeidae > Penaeus > Penaeus vannamei. The sequence continues at coordinate 614,418 of NW_020872559.1, forward strand.
TATGCATTTTCTTTTCTTTTCTTTTTTTTTCTTTTCTTTTTCTTTTTTTCTTCCTTTCTTTCAGCCTCAGTTGCTTCCCCGAGCTGACTTCCAAAGCCTTCCCATATACTCGGTTTATGGTCATTATGAAGTTTACTGCCATTTTTATTTGATTTACTCCCTCCCTCTAGACCCTCTTTCTTACGTGATCTACTCTCTGCACTAAATTCTTGGCATATTTGAGATGTTTTGGGGGAAAAAATATATAGAGAGATTTTTTTAACTTTTTTTTTTTTTTTTTTTTTTTTTTACTTTTTTTGAAAACAAAGAAAATATACAGAACAGGATTTGTGTTAGAATTGCAGTAGGTGTTGTATGTCACAGTTGTTATGATGTATATTGTGCTAAAAGAATAACAGGAGGGTTGTAGTAGGACGCAATACTAAGAACATTTAATCTTAGAAAGTGATGTTGTAACTGATGGCATAAGGATGGACGTTATAAGTAGTTCTGTCTATATATTTCATCAAAGACGACCTAAAAGAGAACTCTGAAAGATGAAATAGGCTTGTCATTCACTAAAGCTAATAGAGCTAAAGATGGAAAGGAACTGAGAGTAGTTGTGATGATGTTTCTGGTTGTTACAGAGAGAGAGGGGGGAGGGAAAGAGTAGAGGGAGAGAGAGAGAGAGAGAGAGAGAAGAGAGAGAGAGAGATAAAAGAGAAAGAGAGAACGTGAGAGAGAGAGGGGGGCGGAAAATAGTGGAAGGAGAGAGCGAGAGAGCGAAGAGAGAGAGAGAGAGAGAGAGAGAGAGAGATGAATGCACTTTTTCAGGGTGGAAAATCTACGGATAGGACACCCCGTGTTTCACTTACTCCTTGAAGCTAATTGAAAATATTCAGATGTTCATATTCGTCTTTGTCATTTTGACAATGACAAGCCGTCAAATGAGCCTACTTCAGCGAGACGCCTCTTGACATGACAATTGGCAGACATTGCTTGGACTCTGCCCTTCTCTGTTTCTTCTTTGATATCACATTATCCCGCTGTTTCTGCCACATGCCACGCACGCACAACACACCACACATACACCACACACACACACAACAAACACACACATAACACACACACACACACACACACCACATAACACCCCCCTACCCACACCACACACAACACACACAACACCACACATCACACACACACACACACACCACACACACACACACACACACACACCTCCCCCACTTCCTCCCTCCCCCACACACCCACACATACCTCCCCCCCCATACACACACACACACTTCCTCCCCAACCTCCCGTAAAGGATACCGAACCACCTAGGACGAGCTCAGATCCCTGCAGGAGTCCTCACAAGGTGTCGGAGGCTGAGCAGACAATTAGGAAAAGATGTCTGAATTTCTTCGAGTGGAAAAACGTCTTGTGGAGATAAGGGAGATGCTGCGTCTTCCTTTTCTTTTGTGTTGTCGTGTCCTTAAGACGTTGATTCTCTTTGAAGGCGTCGGTGCTGTTCTATATATTGATGGTGTTGTATTGTTGTTATTCGTGTTATTGGGATTGTGTTGCTATTATAATTAGTATTATGTTGGTATTTAAATTGTTGTTACGGTGTTGTTATTTTTTTTTTTTTTGCAATATTGTTTATATTATCGTTGCACTGTTATTGTTTATATATATTTCATCATTGTGATTATGATTACTGTTATCATCATCATTATCATTATTATTATCATTACCATTATAATCATCACCATCATTATCATTACCATAACCATTATCATCATTATCAATTACTAGCATTTCATCATCATCACCATCACAATCACTATTCTTAGCTTTACAAGTAGTAGCAATAACAGTATCATTATCATAAATCATACAAAGGATTAGATAAACCATACATTTGCTAACTTATCCTAAGAAAGACATAAGCAAGGAAAATATCCACAGAAAAGATAAGGAAAAATAAAAAAGAGAAAGAAAAAATTACAAGCTAACACAAAAGGGAGACACACAAACAAACACAAACAAACAAAAAAAAATCTAAGGCCCTGTATTTACATCTAGGCTTCGCATATGTTACGGTTCTGTTTATTTAGCTGTTTGTTTAACTGTTTTAGAGCAATTTCAGTTTTCATATATGTTAAAATGTGCTTCGGCATATTCGACGTCTTATGCACGTCTCATCTGCATATCATGTGCTCACATTCCCTTGCTTTAGAATGCTGCTTATGCTGCTATGATGCGCATATGTATCTTTGTCACAATAATCGTTAAGGGTGTTGTGTTAAAATGCGAAACAGTTATATATATACTAGCTTGTACCATGAAGATATAGCACCGTGTAGATTTGTGAAATGTTGTAACATCGGATTTCAGACACACTGTCCCAGTCTTGGAAAACCGGGTGTTTTTGTGGAAACTGTAGTGTAGGATATATATATATATATATATATATATTATATATATATATATATATATATATATATATATATATATATATAATATAGAGAGAGAGAGAGAGAGAGAGAGAGAGAGAGAGAGAGAGAGAGAGAGAGAGAGACATCTAGATATAAATACACAAACACAACACACACACACACACACACACACACAACACACACACACACACACACACACACACACACACACACACACACACACACACACACTATATATATATATATATATATATATATATATATATATATATATATATATATATATATATATATATACATACATTCGGAGATTTACACTGCAGAGTAATTGGCTGAATGATTAAGACTTAGATTTTTATTTCAGTTCCTTTGCTTGGACTCTGCGGTATAATGTTCCGTCTGTGTGTTTGCCCATGCTTTCTGGTGGGTTGTGAGAAGGTGATTGGGGAAAGGGAAGGAGAGGGGAGAGGAGGAGGAAAAGAGGAAGAAAAGGGGAGGAGGAGGAGGGGTGGGGGGGGGGGGGGGGAGGAGGAGTATAAAGAGGAAGGAGAAAGGGAGGAGGAGAGGGTGGGGGAGGAAGGGGTGGAGGAGGAGTATAAAGAGAAGAAAGGGGAGGAGGAGAAGGAGGAGGGGGTAGGGGTGGGGGAGGAGTGGTGAATACGTAGAAGATGAGAGAAGATGGAAGAGGAGGAGAGGGGTGGGTGGGTGGAAGACGTGAAGGAGGAGGAGGAAGAAAAAGAAGGAGATGAAGAAGAAAGAAAGAGAGAAGGAGGAAGAGGAATGGGTAGGGAGGAGGAGGAGGGAGAAGAGAAAGACAAAGAATGGGAGGAAGGAAAGGAGCGAAAGAGAAAGGGAGGAGTATGAAGGAGAGAACGAGAAGGAAAAAGAGAGAGGAAGATGGCAGCGGTAGGTGTCGTGATATAAAGAGGGAGAAAGAAGGAAAGAAGAGAAAGAGAGACAGACAGATAAGAATAGATAGGTAAGAAGATGAAAAAACAGAAAGAAAGCAGAGAAACAAACAAAGAAAGAGAAAATAGAGGAGAATACAAGGAGAAAAAATAGCCGAATCAGAGAACAGAAAAAAAAACACAATCGTAAGTAACCACAGAAAAATAACAAACAGAAAAAAACACATAAAAAAGAAAGAAAAAAAAGATAAACGTATAGGAGACGCAATATTAATAAGAGAAAAACAAACACTCCTCTACACAGAGAAAAACACATAAAAGACAAATATGAGACAAAATAATCCAAAGAAAAGAGAGAAAAAAAGTTCAAAACAAAACAAAGCTATTCAAGTAAACAACAAAGTGTAAAATGCATCTGATTTTTTTTTTTTTTTTTTTTGGGGGGGGCGGAATGTGGGCTTGTGAAGAAGGAAAAATAGGAGACAAAATAATCCGAAGACAAGGAAAGGAAAGAATAGCCAAAAGATATAAGAATAAGAACAGAAAAGAAAAAAAAGACAGTAATATACAAAAAGAAAATATATATATATATAAATAAAGAAGAAAAAGAGAAAGGAAAAAGACAAAAAAATAGAACAGAAAAGAAAAAAAGGACAATAATATACAAAAAGAAAACAGAAAATAAAAAAGAAAAAATACAAAAATACCAAAAAAAAAGAAACAAACAAACACAAAAAAGATAAAATAAGAACATAACAGAAAAGAAAATTACAACAATACACACAAAAAAAGACAAACAAACACAAAAATAAAAAGAAGAAAGAAACAAAAATGAATGCATGAATAAAAAAGATAAAAAAAAAGAAGAAAACGCCCAAGGCACAGCGGCCATTCACGAAAGAAACGACCTCCCTCCCCCTCCCCCCCCACCCCCGACCCCCCACCCCCGACCACCCCGCGACCCCTGACCCGACCCCCGACCCATCCCCCTGATCAAAGGAATCGAGTCAGTGACCGAGCCATATGTTCGCCTATCCTTCGGTCAGCACTTCCTGGATGCTGATCAGATTCCTGCAGCCTCGCTAGGAAAGATTGGGTTCTTATGAGAAAAAGGGACAGGAGGGGGGGGGGGGGGTTAAAAAGGAAATAGGAAGGGAAAAATGTATGTGGATAGAGAAGGGTAAGTGGGTGGGGGGTTGTTTAAGGAAAGAGAAAGGGAAAATATATATGGGTTAGAGAAGGATAGGAGGGAGCGGGGGTGTTTGTTTAAAAGGAGATAGGAAGGGGAAAAGAAGATATATGGGTTAGAGAAGGATAGGGGGGGGGGCGGAGGTGTTTGTTTAAGGAAAGAGAAAGAAAAAATATATAGTTAGGAAAGGACAGAGAGAGAGTGTTTGCTTAAGGAATAGAAAAAAAAGATGTCATATGAGTACAAAAGGACAGGATGGGGTGTCTGTTTAAGGAAATAGAAAGGAAAAAAATTAATGTCTTGAAAAAGGCAGGAGGGGGTTTGTTTAAGGAAAGAGGAGAGAAAAAAAGATATATGGTAGAGAGGACAGGAGTGGATGTTTGTTTAAGGAAAGAGAAAGGAAAAAGATATATGATTGGGCTCTGAGGGAAAATAGATTGCTTTAGATTCGTGGTTTGGTAAGAGAGAGGTTGTATTGATTTCCTTTGGAGCTGAAAGTGCTTCTGAAATATCTTTAAGAAGGCAAATGGTAAGGCATATTATAACAAGGCTGCCAGTAGGATATACTGATAGCTTCAGATGATTTCATAATAATGGTAATGGCAATAGAAATAATTTTAATACAAATAATATTGCTGATAATAATAATGATAATGCTGCTGCTGATAAAAAAAATAAATAATTATGATGATAATAATTGTGACAAAAATAAGGATAATGATAACAATAATGATGCGATAATAATGATAATAAAAAGTTATACGGATACTACTACTAATATTACCAATAATGCCGCTTCTGTTGATGATTATAACAACAATAATTACGATAACGATAAAAATGATACGATTAGACAAAATAAAAACCTCAATGTAATAAAATAATACAACAACATAAACGATCTTTATAATAATTTCCACGATAATGATTCACTCTCACTGAAATCTAAGAAACTTCAGGTCGAGAATAATCATCAGTGTGTGTGCAGTTCGTCTTGCTTTAGCATCTTGTTGCAGACGGAGCTCGTGTCTCGTTCATCATTGCATTGCCAGCGAAGTTAAGCCAGTTATCTCATTCCGGCCAATACATAACGTGAGTCAGTTTAGCCTGTCTTGTTTTAATCCAGTTTGCATTAATTTGTATGTGTAGTTAAGTGTCTAATTGTGCGTGATGTGCTGGCTTTGACTTCCGTGCTTCTAAGGGGGAATGTGTGTAAGTGTAGCGTGTAAGTTAGCTTTTGATATCAGGGGATACTTAATGTATTCGACAGAGAGAGAGGAGAGAGAGAGAGGGAGGGAGGGAGGGAGGGAGGAGGGAGAGAGAGGAGAGAGAGAGAGAGAGAGAGAGAGAGAGAGAGAGAGAGAGAGAGAGAGAGAGAGAGAGAGAGAGAGAGAGAGGGGGGGGGGGGAGAGACAGGTGAACCGAGACAGGTCATAGACAGACACACAGAAGAGAGAGAATCCAACAGACTATAAAGAGGTAATGACAACAAACAGAGATAAAGATAGAGGCGGACAAAAGAGAGAGAGATTGAGAGAGAGAGAGAGAGAGGGGAAGAGAGAGAGAGAGAGAGAGAGAGAGAGAAGAAGAGATCTAGAAAAAGAGATCCATGACAGACAAGAAGACTTAGAGAGAAACAAATCCATAGAAAGCCAAACAGACATAAGGAGACACAAAGATAGAAAAACAGACATAAAAACAAACAAAACACAAGTTACAGGAAAAACAACAACAACAAAACAAGATAACCAAACCAGACAAACATATAACAAACAACGATCCAAACACACAAACAAACCCGAAACAAAAGACCCAACAGAGGACGAAAACAACACAAATACATCCCAACCAGCCTCCCTCTCTCTCGCGTGTATGTATGCGTGCGCTCCCTTCCCCCTGTCTCCCTGCATCCCAAACGTATGTTGCTATTTAGTAGACGTCACTCAGGATCTAGAAAGGGCAAAGGTTACTCTGGAGCTCTGAACTCCGAACTTACACGTCCTGAGCACCTTTTCCGCTGTCTGAGGGAGGCGTCGTCAGCAGTTTTTAACGGAGATGAAGTGCTGCCGTTCCTAGTAAATTTTTATGAGAGTGTCTTGAGTGCGTTTGGGGGAAGGAAGGTTGGGAGGTCATGTGTGTTCTCCCTTAAATAAAAAGATAGGAGGGTATTGGGGTTTTCTTTTTAATCTCTGTCTGTTTGTTTGTCAATCTCTTTCTCGCTCTCTTGCTCTCTCTCTTGCTCGCTCTCTTTCTCTCCTTCTCTCTCTCTCTCTCTCTCTCTCTCTCTCTCTCTTCTCTCTCTTCTCTCTCTCTCTCTCTCTCACTCTCTCTCTCTCTCTCTCTCTCTCTCTCTCTCTCTCTCTCTCTCTCTCTCTCTCTCTATCTTCTCTATATATCTATCTACCTCTCTGCGCCTTTTTTCTCTCCTTAATTCTCTCACAACGTACTCTACTAACTCCCCCCTCTCTCTCTCTCTCTCTCCTGCCCTCTCTCTGCTCTCTCTCTCTCTCTCTCTCTCTCTCTCTCTCTCTCTCTCTCTCTCTCTCTCTCTCTCTCTCTTTCTCTCTCTATCTCTCTCTCTCCTCTCTCTTCTCTCTCTCTCTTTCTCCCTCCCTCCCTCTTTCTCTCCCCGCTCTCCCTCTCTCCCTTCTCTCTCTTCACACAACACACTCCTTACCTCTCGGCTTCACAGTATATCTTTCCTTCCCTAAACAGCGCGTCATTCACCAATCCATTCCCACTGTGCAAATCCTCATTCCAAAACATTTTACGTTTTAGTTCGCGATATGAATCCTTTTATATCAAAATATATGTAGATTCGATCATGCGGTCACAATGGCCTCTCTGCATGTCCCTGGCAGCGTAGACTTTATGTTGCTTCTCGTTGCGATGGGAAACCTTTGCAAATTATGCTCAGTTTCATGTTTAATTGAGTCCCTCGGGGTTCTGAATGTATAACAAGGTAATAATTCAAAAAGACTTTATCACAGTGACCATTACTCTCTTGTTATCTTAATTAAGCAGAAAGGAAAAAAAAAGCTAAATAGAAATTTAATTTTATTTCCATTTCCTTCCAATCATATTGACGGAAATGTTTATATTATTAGATTTCAATTATACGATGTAAATGCATTTATTCAAATTTTGCATAAACTTTCCCTTAATGCCAAATTACAATAAATAATCAGTGATCAAGTATTTCCCTCCCTCTCCCTCTGTTATTTCTCACTCTCTCTTCCTATACATGTCTTCTCTATCATTCTCTCTCTCTCTCTCTCTCTCTCTCTCTCTCTCTCTCTCTCTCTCTCTCTCTCTCTCTCTCTCTCTCTCTCTCTCTCTCTCTCTCTCTCTCTCTCTCTCTTTCCTCATCTTATCTATCTATATCTATCTTTCTGTCTATCTCTTTGGCCCTTTTTCTCTCTAACCCTCTCTCACAACCAACTCTAATATCGCTTCCTCTCTCTCTCTCTCTCTCTCTCTCTCTCTCTTCTCTCTGTTTCCCTCTCTCTCCTCTCCAAATGTTATCTTCTTCCTCTGTTTCCCTTTGTCTCCCTCCTTCCCTCCCTCTGTCTCCCTCTGTCTTCCATTATCTCTCCTCTCTCTACCCTCCCTCCTCCCCTACTTCCCTTCTCCCTTCCTCCTTCTCCAACAAATGTATCTCTTTCCATCCATCTGCTCTCCTCTCCCTCCTCCCTCCCTCTATCTCCACCCAAGTTTTATCTTCCTTCTCTCCTTCCTCCTTCCCTCCCTCCGCTTTCCATCTATCCCTCCTCTCCTTTCCTTCTCCCTCCTTCCCTCCTCTATCTCTCTCTGTCTCCGTCGACTCATCAGGAAGGAGGATGACGTCATAAAATTTATCGACGTCGATTCGGGAAACGAAGGCGATTTTTGCACCTGTAGGCAACGGGCGGTGAGATTTTTATGTATATATAAATATATATATATATAATATATATATATATATATATATATATATATATATATATATTATATAAATTATATATATATATATATATATATAATATATATATATATATATATATATATATATCTTTTCTTTTTTTTTTTTTTTACCTTGACACCTTCACTTTTTTCTCTATCTCTCTTTCTCTCTTTTATCCCAACTCTCTTCTCTCTCGGTCTTCCTTTTTCTTTTTTTTTCTCTCTCCTCTCGCTTTTATTCCGTCACTCTCGCCTCTCTCTCTCTTTCTTGTTTCATTCTCCTCTTTTTCGCTCTCTTGTCTTCTCTCTTCACTCTTTCTCTCTCTCTCTCTCATCCTCTCTCTCTCTTCTCTCTCTCTCTCTCTCTCTCTCTCTCTCTCTCTCTCTCTCTCTCTCTCTCTTCTCCTCTCTCTCTCTCTCTCTCTCTCTCTCTCTCTCTCTCTCTCTCTCTCTCTCTCTCTCTTCCCCCTCTCTTCCCCCTCTCTTATCTCTATTCTTCTTCAGTCTCCTTATACGTTTTTCAGCTGTTTACATTTCTTGTTTTTTATTCCGTCTTTTCTCTCACTCCCAATCTCACCGCCACATAAAAGTAATAATATTGGAAAATACAATAAAGTAATTATAATGACAAAAGTATAAAAGAAGAATGTATATATCCATATATACATTACCATACACACACACACACACACACACACACACACACACACACAACACACACACATACACACACACAGACACACACACACAACACACACACACACACACACACACACACACACACACATACACAACACACACACACACACACACACACACACACACATACACACACACAACACACAGACACACACACACACACACACACACACACACACACACACACACACACACACACACACACACACAACACACACACACACAACACACACACCACACACCACACACACACACACACACAACACACACCACACAGACACACACACACCCACACACACACACACACACACACACACACACAACAAAAGCCCCTACTTCACCAGACCAACAATGTCACAATTCTCTGCTCAGCTGTGCACGGTAACCAGCGAGGAGCTAGCAAGAGCAGACGAATAACACCCTTAATCCCAAAGTCCATAAGGGCCGAAGTCCATCGTTGCACGTAGATGGTACAAAACAGACTCGGAAATAAGAACAGAAATATTTGATTGTGGATTCTGTTCAGTGGTACTACAGGAGAAGGAACTGGAGGAAGATGGAATAAAGGGGAGGGAAGAATAGGTGGAGGAGGAGAAAGGGGAGAAGTATGGTCGCAGGAGAAAGGAATGACAAGGAGAATGGAAAAAGAGAAAGAAAGAAAAAAACAACAAGAAGATAAGGGGTGTGAAGAATAGGTGGGGAATGAGAAAGGGAGAGAAGTATGTCGTAGGAGAAAGGGAATGACAAGGAGAATGGGTAAATGGAAGGAAAGGAAAGAAAGAAAGAAAGAAAAAAAAAAACAAGAAGATAAGGGGTGTGAAGAATAGGTGGAGAATGAGAAAGGGGAGAAGTATGGTCGCAGGAGAAAGGGAATGACAAGGAGAATGGGTAAATGGAAGGAAAGGAAGGTTAAAAAAAAAAAAAAAAAAAAAAAAAAAAAAATACAAGCCTCATACGAAAGAGAAAGAAGGCAAAAAATAGATACTAATAAATCGGAAAACATGGACGAATAAGAAAGAAAAAAAAGTATAGTTAAAACAGAAGACAAAAAAAGAAAGAAAAAGCCTTTAAATACACTCTTTACACAAAACAGCAAATCCAAAACAAAAACATATAGAAATAGCAACTGAAATCTTATACCACTGAGCCTCGTACCACACATTTGGGCGAAGTTGCTTTCTGCAATACACGCAACTTGTGCAACGGACGTGCTCGCCACCAGGCATATCGTCGTGGGTAATTCACTGTAAAATATCAGAGAAGCGCTCGGGCAAAAGCACAAACAAAATACAGACACACAGACGTGCACACAGACACACAACAGACACACACGACGACAACAGACACACAAAGTGCACACAGCACACATACGGACAACAGACATACAGACACGACACACAGACAAACGGACAGACAGAACACCAAAACGGCACGACAGACACACACGTGCGCACAGACAAACAAACAGACACACATACGGACAGACGACGACACACACAAGACACGACAACATACGACAACATACCCGGAGACAGGACGATTAAAAAAATACATTCTAAAATGTATGATGGACAGAAGATTTCACAGGAGACTAGAAGAAGATAAAATGAATATATGGCGAAACGTCAAGAAAGAGATGAATAGAACGATGCGTAAAAAAAAAAGAAGAGGAGAGACGCGGAGGGAAGAGAGATAAGAAAGCGAGAGAGAGAAGAAGCGAGAGAGAGAGATGAGGGAACGAAATAAACTATCAGAAGCGCGAAAGCGAGAAAGAAAGAATCTGAAGGTAAATGAGAAAAAAACAAAAAGCCAGGTTAGACAAAAGCAATGAAGAGAAGGAGAGGGAGAGGAGAGAAGAGAAGAGAGAAGAGAGAGAGAGAGAGAGAAGAAGAAAGAAGAGAGAAGAGAGAAAAGAGAGAAGAGAGAGAAAAGACAAGAGAGAGAGAAAAAAGAGAGAGACAAACGCCAGACAGACAAAAAAAAAAAAAAAAAAAAAAAAAAAAAAAAAACAGAGATAAAGAAAGAGAAGAGAAACACACACGCAAAAAAAGTATCAAAAAACCAACCACCTAAGACACAGTCAAGACAACGACAGAGAATCACAAGAGGAAAGACTAAATCCCAACCAGCGGACGCTAATTCCCTCTCCTCGGGTCCTAATAGCTCCTCTGCTCCCGGAGCTCTGTCTCCTTCGCCCAATTAAGCTGCAGTTCAAATGAAGTTCCTCTCACGCTGTCCAAATAATAACCCTCTCGTTAAGGTAATATTTTTCGTTAAGGTAGATATTCTCGTTAAAGGTTAAATATTTTTCGTTAAGGTAAATATTTTCCCTCTAATAGAATGCCGGAAATTACGAGAGTAGACGCTGCACTTCTTTGAAATCTGAGCTTCCATTTTTTTTTTTTTTTTTTTTTTTTTTTTTACGTAGATTTAATTTTTGGATTTAATGCTCAGGAAGCCAAGGTTTTCTGAAATGATAAGCGGTTATGCGAGAAGTAAATATTTGCTGAAACTAGAATGCTTTCCGTTTTTTGTTTGTTTAACCAATGCTTTTCTTGATATCTTACTATCGTCATTATTTGATTCTATATTATAATTATATATATATATATATATATATATATATATATATATATATATATTACATAATATATATATATAAAATAAATAAATATATATTATATTATATATATATAATAAGAAGAGGAGAGAGAGAGAGAAGATGAGAGAATGCCGAGAGAGAGAGTGAGAGAGGAGAGAAGAGACCGAGAAGAGAGAGAGGAGACAGAGGACGAATGGAAGAGAGACGATGAGAAAGAGAGAGAGCAGACACGGAGACAATATAATATAACATAATAATACTATAAATATACATATAATATATTATATAATAGTAGACTATATATAACTTATTATATATATCATACATAATATCTATAACTATTTACTATTATATATAATAATATATAATACTCTACTATATATAATTATATATTAATATATGTATATGTATTGTATATGTATAGTTATATGGTTAATTATGTGTGTGTGATAAGATGTGTTTGATGGATGCATCGTGCTGTATATTAGCGCGCGGTTGTTGAAAATGCACCGTGTTGTATGTCCGCTGTATTATATTGTTAACATATTACTTACAGTGTCCCGGTCACCCATGATAATATGTGGATTACTCCAAAGCATCCCATGGCTTATATCCCTAACATAGCTTGAGATTGAGACACCCTCGTCTTCTGTAGCAGGCAAGAATTAGTCCAAATAAGTCCAAATATGTCACTGACAGATTATCTTAGGTTCTCTCTCCGACCAGATATCTTTCGTCACCTCTTCAGCCTCGCCCCCAGGATGGACCTTGTTTCAGGGTCCTAAGGATGCTGTCATGTTCTCAGATTACTCTCAGTGTCCTTCTACCCTTTGTAGGTCGTCAGCCTTCCATGAGGATGCTATAAAAAAAAAAAAAGAGGAAGGGATGGTTCGGTTCGTGAATTTCTGAAGCTAAAGGTCTATCCATCCTTTCATTTGTTTTTTGTTTTTTTGTCTGGTTATCCATGGTTTTATTTATTTTTGTATGTGCTACTACCTCTGTCATTCTCTCTTTTTACCTATCCATGCACACACACATACACAAACACACACACACACTTACACATAAACACGCACACACACAAACACACACACAAACACAAACCCACACACAAACACAACCCCCACAAAACAAACACACAAACACAAACCCACACACCAAACACACACAAACCCCACAGAAACACAAACATTCACAACCACACACAACCCCCCCCCCCCCCACAACCACCCACACGCAACCTCCCCCCCCCCCCACACACACACACAACACGCTCCTACCTGACGAATCACGTCACGTAAAAAGATTATGGAAATTCGTAGATCACCTGCAATGTAAAAGAAACACAGACATTAGAAGAATGATTTCAGAAATACCAAAAATGGGATCCATGGTGAGACACGGCCTATCTATCAGCGCGTCCCATATCACCATTATAACACCAGCCCATATTATATTATTTCACTATATCAATATCATAATCATATAGAAAACAAACGGAAAAATATTGAAGATTATTTACTGTAAGAGTTGAAGATTGTACTTAAGACTATAATGCTATTGAGTTGTTGTTGATGTGAGATATCGGTTATGCAATTAGAATTAGTATGTATTAAAGGACTGGAAAAAAATGAAATAAAAAGAAAGCTCAGAAAGGATATAAAGTTTATGAATAATACATACATATATAATGGATGTATGTATATGTAAACAACACACACAAACACACGCACATCTATCTATCATAGTCTATGTTTGTGTGTTGTGGTTGTGGTGTGTGTGTGTGTGTGTGTGTGAAACTGTATCTGTGGTGTGTCGTGGACCCTTGACTTGAAAGATTACCGATGATGGTTGCGTGTATGTGGTGTGTGTTTGCCCTTCCCACTCGGCTGTACGACGAGACGACAGAAGAGGCGCGATGAGGGGAAGCTGCAAACAACGCAAAAAAAACAAAAGAACTCTACACCTACCACCAGAACCCCCGCAACCACGTGAGAGCCAACCCAACAGCCACCGCAAAAAACAACTAAGCACGAGCCAAACAAGACGAAGAATCTATGATGCATGAGAGAGAGACTGAACAGAAGGGCTCGAAGAGAGGGACAGAGCGGAGGAGGAGAGAAGGAGGCAAGCACGAGGGAGAGGCGAGGAACAAATAAGTCCTTGAAAAAAAACTAAGAGAAAGGAGGAGCGAAGGAATTAATAGAATATTCAATTAAACAAAAAAACCGGACATGGTCTGGATACACAATCATTTCGACAACTCTCCTCAACAATATTTTCCCCTTCAAACTTTCTCGACACGACAGCAGGAAAATATGGAGTTATTTGTACAGGAGCCTATCGACTTCTGTGGACGGATGCTGCGAACGCAAGTCGAAGAGGGAAGGGAAGGGAGAAAAGGAGAAGAAAAAATAGAAAAAAAAAAAAAAAACAAAAATAAAAAAAATATACATAAAACAACAAAAAATTAAAAAACAAACAACAAAAAACCACCCACAAACACCAAAGAAAAAAAAACACATTCTAAAATTCGAGCCACCCATTTCGGTTGTGTGACGATGCAGGCCAAGAGATGGCATCACTGTCTGGTTGAGATACTAACTGGATTATTTTTGCCCGAGTTCTAAGATGTAAGATAGAACAACTTAGAGAACAAATGAATGCGGAATGCGTCTGGAAAGAACTGACTTTCGGGAGTAATTGATGGTCGAGAGGAAACGACTGATCTTTGACTCCTATATCATCTGAAATGACCGACTGAGATACTATATTTTTATTGAGCAACACCTGCGGAGGATCCTTCGCAGAGGACAACTGGGACAAGGCAGCGCGTGAGAGGTCTGAGTCAAGTCACGATGAGACGAGTATAACGAGAGGATATAGTGACAAAAGAGATTTTCTTGAGAGAGAAGAGAGAAATTATGTTGCAGACGGGGGCCCCGGCGGGGGGGGCAGGGACGGCCAAAAGGAAAGATTACGAGAAACTCGGATCATTCGAGAAGAGAGACCAGAGAGTAGACAGAGATGGGAGAAACGAGAGAAAGGCCAAGAAGAAAGAATCACTTCGATTGATGCAAATTACCACCAGACCACAGCGCTCACTCCTAAGCAATTGCCTTCCCACCACAGATACACTAAAACCATTCACCATCACGAGACACACATCAAGAGTACAAAAGCAAAACCCCACACAACACATGCCGAAAACCGACGCCAAACAGTATCCATCCGCTCGCCATCTGTCGTCTCTCATCCGACCTCTCCATTCATATCTGTTCTTTTTTATCCCTCTTTATGGAACAGTCCGATTCCAGATGCTAATTAGCCTGGAAACAGACTCGGCGAACGAGAATTTGCGCTACGTCGCAAAATCAGTCTCAGCGCCTTCTCGCACCAGGCCTCTTTCTGTCTCGTTGTTACGTGCGACCATCAGCTTCATTGACCTAGGAGACGGGGTTGGGGACACGTTGAGACACGTTATGGGCAAACACCCGAATTGCAGACACATTGGAATCACTGTTATTTGCAAACCTCCCTCTGGGGACACAGTTGAGACACGTTGAGACACAGTCCTGGCAACCTTTGGGACACGTTCGAGACACGGGGGACACGTTGAGACACGTTGAGAACGTTGGAGACACGTTGAGACGTTGACACGTTGAGAACACGTTGGGACACGTTAGTACTTTGAGTAAGGACATCAGATTCCGCGACATCTCTGAGGACATATCTGTATCTATCTATATATCTAATCTATAGGTCATATCTATCTATCCTGTATCTATCTAAATCTATCTATCTATCTATCTATATCTATCTATCTATCTATCTATCTATTATCTACTCTATCTATCTATCTAATCTATCTATCTATCTATCTATCTATCTATCTATAGTGTATAATGTATATACACACACACACCAACAACACACACATATAATATACAGAGAGAGAAGGATGAGACCGAGATCAGAGAGCTCTTATAAAGAAAAAGGGATGTCCTTCTCTCTCTCTCCATCTCTCTCTCTCTCTCTCTCTCTCTCTCTCTCTCTCTCTCTCTCTCTCTCTCTCTCTCTCTCTCTCTCTCTCTTTTAGAAACAGCAATTATGGAAGAGGGATTTTGAACTTTCGAATAAAATGAAACTCCTCTCTTGGTCGAAACGCCAAGAGAAAAAGGCAGTTTAGCGTCAGAATCCAAAATAAGCTGCACTTTAGGCATGATTACTAATAAAAAGAGCGTTAATATTTTCTTGAATTTTATATAGGCGTCAAACATCAAAAGACGCCTGATGAAAATTGAGTTTGTAATCTATCTCAAACATCAATAATTTCTGAAGTGTCAGATCTATTATGACAGGAAATATTTTTTGTTTGTGAATTGACTATTCATTTCCCTTCTTTTTTTTGGTAAATATTTTCTTTTTTTTGTAAGTAATTTAACTTTTTTTGCAAACAATTTCACTTTTTTGTAAATCATTTCACTTTTTAAAAAACTAGTTTCACTTTTTTGTAAATAATTTCACTTTCTTGTAAATTATTTCACTTTTTTTGTAAATAACTTCACTTTTTTATAAACAATTTCACTTTTTTTTGCAAATTTAACTTTTTTTTTGTAAATAATTTCTCTTTCTTTGTAAATAATTTCAGAGATCATTTCCTCCGACACATTTCTGAGATGCTGGGCGCTGCGAGATGAATTCTTTGAAGGATAAATAGTTAGAAAACAGAGAGTGCTTTGCTTTCAATGATGGTTTTATTTGCTAATCTGAATTTTCTTTTTTATGACGATCGGGAGCAAATGTTTAGCCACTTGATTATACGAAGGGTTGAAAGTGGGAGAATTAATATTTTACTCTTTTTTTTCACTATTTTTCTTTTTTTTTTTTTTACTTTTTTTTACTTTTTTTTTTTTTTTTTTTTTTTTTTTTTTTTTTTTTTTTTTTTTTTTACTTTTTTTTTACATTTAAACTTTTCATATGATTTTACGTTGTTGGAGTGTCTATACAATTCTTTCAAAGGATATTTCATTTTCTGTTTCGTTATATTTCGCTTTATTTGTCTATCTCGATTAAGTTATTCATTCGCAATGCTTTTATTCTGATAATTCTTAGACATGTTTAAAAAATAAATGAATTTGCTCTATTTCAATAAATATTTCATTTCTACGAGGAAAGTAATTCGTTCAGATATTATTATCATTGAATATTTCTTTCTTCCCAATACGTCTGTTTTCCTTTTTTTGTTCTTTTTTTCATTATTCCATTTCTGTCATTCACTTAGGCCTATGAGTAATGGAACACTTTCTAGGGAAAAGGAAAATACATAGATAATGGGCCCAATAGGACATAAATATATATATCTTTTTCTCGTGTGATGGGACTTACAACTATCGACATGTCCTCAGTCATAGGAAACTTATAGAAACTTCTCCTGAAATGTTTATTACTTATCCTTTCTTTCTTTCTTTCTCTGTTTCTTTCTCTTTCTTATTCCTTTCTTCTCTCGTCTATTTTTTTTCCTTTGCTTTCTCTCCTTTCTCTCTCTTAATCTTTGCTTTCCCTCTCTCGTCTTTCTCCCTAATTTTTATCGTTTTTGTTTTCTCTCCTTCCTTTCTCTTAATCTTTGCTTTGTTCTATCATCTCCTTTCCTTTCCTTTCGTCTATTATCCTACATCTATCTCTCCATTTCTCCTTCGCCTTCTTCCATCTCCTCAGGTTCGTTCCCCATTCATCTCTTCTCCATCACTTCCTTCTCTTTATTCCCTCTCTTGGCACTCTTTCCATCTTCCTTCGACTTTCCTTACCTTGCTATACTCACTCATTCCCCTTTCCTCTTCCCTCTTTCTCTTCTCTCCCCTTTCTACCCTTCTCTCCCCAAACCCTTTTTTTTCCATCTCCTCTTATCAAAATAATCGCTCTCTCTCCTCTCCTCTCTCTCTCTCTCCGCTCTCTCTCTCTCTCTATATCTCATATATTATATATATATATATAATATATATATATATATATATATTATATATGTGTGTGTGTGTTTGTGGTGTGTGTGTGTGTGTTGTGTGTGTGTGGTATGTGTATCTATATACACACATACAAATAAATATATTAAAAGGAAATTGGTGACACCCAAACCTCCGAAAAAAGTGTCCGATTCCGTTCGAAAGGAAGCAGAAGTTTCGCCGTCACCTGCGCGCTAAAAGTCTCGTTAACTTTGGAAAATTCCTCTCAGCGTCCGAACACTTAAAAAGATCTTCGCACACATATAGAAAAAAAGTGGAGAGGAAAAAAGTAAATGAGTCAGCGAAAGGGAGGAAAGAAGATAAGGAAATTGTCCTTAGAGGAATAGAAAAAAAAAGAAAGAAAGAACGAACAAACACTGCATTTCCAAAAGAAAAAAAAAATGCGTTCGTTTCGGTAGAGTATTGGCTTCGGCTGTGTCCAAAAATAAAGGAAAAAGTCACTCTATGTCGCTTTATTTCGCTCGAATAAGTTATTTTTCTTTTCTTTTCCCTTTATCTTCTGAATGAATCCACATGAAAAGAAAAGAAAAAGTATTATGTTATTTATAACAGGACTAAAAAAAGGTTTTGTTTTTCGACTTCCTGTAATCGAACAATTCAGCTCATAGAAAGAATAAAAAAACGCGAATTGTACAATAAATAAATAAATAGATGATAATAATAAATTAGAAATATATGTAAGGTAGACATAAGACTATAGCAGGACTGATAGACGGTATATTGGGCTGTTTTGAGCAATATCGAAATAATTGAACTGATAGATAGATAGGCCAGTATATGTGTACCCTGATCAATAATGAAACGGATAGATAATAGATAGATAATTAAACTAATTGCCTTATAGATACAGAAAGGTGTAAAATGATTGCTAAATTGACACCTTTTTTTTTTAGTAGTGTATACCTATATATAGTTGGTAGATTCACTGACAGATAGACAGTTTATTTTGCGTTTGATTTATAGGTAAGTTGTCTGATAGATAATTCTTCAATGATAGAAAGGCTGGTAACTAGAACTAATAGACAGAAAGATGTAGTGGTAGACAGGTAGACTTCAAGAGTAGACTGACTGACAGGTATACAGTTACAAAGGAAGATAGACTGTCTTGTGACTTAGATAGATAGGAAGAGGACTAATTCAATGGAAAACAATGAATAAATAGACATATGTTTACAAGATAGACAGATGGCTATGTGTAAAGATAGATATAAAGGTAATTGGAACGTTATCGGATATATTGATAGATAGTTCGATAGACAGAAAGATGAATAAATGAATGGATAGGCAAGCAGACACAGAAAAAAGGAAAAAAGTGAAGCAGACTGAGATAAAGATAGATGTATGGATTAAGAAATCGATAAAGAAGAGGAGACAGGAGAGAGAGAGGAGCAGACAGACAGAGGGACCAGACAGAGAGAGCAGAGAGAAAGAGAGAGACAGACAGACAGACGACAGAGAGAGAGAAGAGAGAGAGAGACAACAGACAGACAGAGGAGAGAGAGAGAAGAGACGCAGAGAGACAGAGAGACGACAGAAGATAGATAGAGAGAGAGAGAGCATAACAACTAGAAAGCACTCAGTAACGAATAAACAATACCTCCGCCAAGGCAGCAAGGTCACTGATACAAAAAAATAATCAAAACACATGAATAATTACATCAAAGGATTAAACCTTTCTCAAAGCACACCTTGTGACATAACCTCCGTCGCGAAGGTAATAAAGGTAATGATAATAATAATATCTACCCCTATTGCCAAGGTAATTAAGGTAACTTGCAATCATAAAAAAAGAAAAATCTGGATGTGGATCACCACCAAAATTTAATGATTAGACAAAGACACGCCTCTGGCTAAATAATAATAATAATAATAATAATAATAATGATAATAATAATATCATTAAAACATAATAATGATGAAATAATAATAATAATAATAATAATAATAATAATAATATGATAATGTAATAATAATAATAAATAATAATAATAATAATAATAATAATAATAAATGAAAAATAAATAAATAATAAATAACATAGCTAAACATCTGCATAACTTCTGAGTTATCCTGCTAACAACGAACGACAGAACTAACAACAACGCGGACCAAAACCCATAAACTTCTTGACGGAAGGTAATAAAGCGAGGAAAAAAAAAAGAGTAAGAAAGCCAAAACATAAGAAAGATTAAAAAAAAAAAAAAAGAAAAAGAATTGCGAGTAGATAAAGATACGGAAAAAAGGATTACAGACAGAACTGTTTAGATACATTATTGTTCTTTTTTCCCAGGGTGTTCAACCGTTAATTAGCAATTAATAGGAACTAATGAATAATGGTAATTTTAAATGTAATTACTTTTCTAACAATCAATGAATAGTAATTAACAGATAATAATCTCTTATTTGTTAATAGCACATTTAATTTATAATCAGGCTCACAGGAACAGATATACTTCACACTGTCCCTCCACATCAGAAAAAAGTATATGATGAATGGAAAAAGCATCTGAAATATATTGCAATAACAACAAGTTCATGTTCAAAGGCAGCTTTTTGCATACAGATCGTGTTCATGGCATAATTTCCGCAGATATAATATGTAAATCCTCTAATGACAGCAGATCATCATTGTGACATGCAGGAAGAAGGAATATATATGATAAATGTATATTGCATGTAATGTATAATGAAGGGAAGAATGATAATCATAATATTGATAATAATCGTTAATAATGATCTCGTAATATAATA
>NW_020872559.1:639969-642469 GCF_003789085.1 Penaeus vannamei
TCTCTTCTAGATCTCTCTTCGATTGCTATTCATTTTCTCTCCTCGCTTTGGCCTCTGCGACTTCCCCTTCGCTCTATATCCTTCCCCCTTTCCTCCCATCTTCTCTTCACTTTCCTCTTCTCCCCTTCTCTTTCCCCTTCTCTTTTGGCCTTTACATTCCCTTACTCTATTCCTCCTCCCTCTCCCTCTCTCCTCACTTGTCTGTCACGTTCCCTGCGTATGCAATATCAGCGCCAACTTTTTTGGGTGCTTATATTGACCACCATGTTGGTAATCTTGATAAGCGAGGAAGGGAAAGCAAGGAGGAGGAACTGCACGAAGCGGGGAAGAGAGGAAGGAAGGAGGAATGGAAGGAAGGAAGGAAGGCAGAGAAGAAAAGGGAAGATAGAATGACGAATGCGTGGATAGAGAGATAGAGGAATGTGTAAAAAGAAGGAATAATTTGATAGACGGGGAGACTGGAGGAAATATAGACAGATATGATAAATGGATATATAAAGATAGATAAATAGAAATATACAGGTGGATGCATAGATAGATAAATGTGGGATAGACAGACGGATAGACAGGTAGCTAGACAGACGAATGTATTTGAATACATCGACAGACAGATACGAACGGAAAGAAAAATTCATAACAATTTCTTCGACATTTTTCTCTCCCAGAAGATTGAAGGAGATGCATTCCCGCTGTGCCTCTAATCCCCCAATCCGACCTCCTTCCCCACCTCCTCCCCTCCCCTCTCTTATCCTTACCCCCCCATCCCTACCCCAGCATCCCTTCAAGCACTCATCCTTCCCTCCCCCCTCTATCCTTACCCCTTCCCTCCTCCTCTTATCCTTACCACCTCCCTCCACCTCTTATCCTTACCCCCTCCCTCCCCCTCTTTCTCCTTCCCTACCCTTCCTATCCTACCCCCTACCCCTCCTATCCTTACCCCCTCCCCTCTTATCCTTACCCCCTCTCCCTACCCCTCTTATCCTTACCCCCCTCCCCTACCCCTCTTATCCTTACCCCCCCTCCCCTCCCCTTCCCCCTCTTATCCTTCCCTCCCCCCTCTTATCCTCACCCCCTATCCCTTCACTTCCTCACATCCCTTCTAGCTCTCATTCTCTATCCCCTTCCTCTTTCCTTCCCCTTCCCCTTCCCCATCCCCCCCCCTTTTGCTGCACTTTCTAGAACACCAGAACGCAGCGAAGTTCGCCTCGGGGCTAATGTCTTTGTCTGCTTCTGTTTCTTTGACAAACCACTTATATTATCAAGAGAAAAAGGAAAGGGAAAAAAAAAACGCTACAACTATGTCAACATTTTTTTTTCTCTCTCCCATTCTTTCGTTCGTCGACTTTTTTTTTTTTTTTTTTTTTTTTGACAGCTATACAGACATATATATATCAAGCTTTTACCAGCAGCGTGGAACAAAATGCTTGCGCTACGGTCAGACTGACAAGTTGAATATTGATGTTCATTTCCACTGACACTGTGCATGTTGAACTGCCACTGTATAGACCACACATCCATGCAGATGAGGTAGGATTCCCTCTCCATAGGCTCGACTAACCCTCTCTGCCTCGCTCTCTCTCTCTCTCTCTCTCTCTCTTCTCTCTCTCTCTCTCTCTCTCTCTCTCTCTCTCTCTCTCTCTCTCTCTTCTCTCTCTCCATCTCTCTCTCTCTCTCCCTCCCTCCCTCTCCTCTCCTCCCTCCTCCTCTCTCGCTCTCTCTCCTCTCTCTCTCCTCTCTCTCTCTCTCTCTCTCTCTCTCTCTCTCTCTCTCTCTCTAGTGCATAAATTGTCCGATCGTTTTATAAAGAGGGTTGAATGAGTGATGAGGGTATTTAATGTTGCTTTATTGTGATTGCTCCGTTCCATCGCGCATTGCCGTTATCTGATGAGGATATTTAATGAGGGTGATTACTATCATTGACTTTATCGAGATTAATCCTGCTGCGCTGATCATCATTAGCTTTTGTTCCAAATTAACTACCGTTATCGGCCTTTAATTCAAATTGTTTGCGCTAGTTTTAGCCTCGAATTGACTTTGGTGATGGTTCTTAACTAACTCTGAACTGACTTTTATTGTTATATTTTCTATGCTTATTTATTATTACTACAATCATCATCTCTCGCTTTAAACAGTCAAATCCTCTTTAGCATCAAAGAAACTATTATCATAATCGACACTGTCTCCATTTACTTTTATCACCACCATTAGTTTCAGAAAAAGAAGAAAAAGAAAGAAAAAAAAGAAGGAACCATCAGTTTTAGAAAAAGAAGAGAAAGAAAAAAAAGATAGAAAGAACCATCAGTCTCAGAAAACGAAGAAAAGAAAGAAAAAAAAGAAGGAAGGAACCATGCGTCTCAGGTAAAAAAAAATAAAAAATAAATAAAAAAAAAAATAAAAACAGATAGAAAAAATAAAATAAAAGAAAATAAAAGAAAAACAAAACTTGAACACAAACTCTCCACCGAGGCCTCATTGCACCCACCAAACATCACCAAAATGG
>NW_020872559.1:647469-654969 GCF_003789085.1 Penaeus vannamei
AGCTAGGAAGGTCGAGGATGACGCAGGAGGGTAAGAGCTGTTGACTCGCTGTTCATCACATCCGTTGACCTCGCCGGTGCTTGTCGAACTGTGTCGAGTCCGAAGTCTGTTCTTTGTATCCTTCGTTCTTATTTTATCTTTCGTTGTGTGTTTTTTTTCTTTCTCGTTTTTTTTAAAACTTTCTTAAAGACGCTAGCTTTCCTGTGGCGAGTTTAGCGCGTCTTTCGATCGATCTTTCATCCCTTCGTGACTCTCATACACGCGTTTGATCTTCCTTTTTTTCCCTTTTCTCTTCTCTCGCTCGACACTCCCAGCTTTGGGTGAGCTACTTTATATGTATCGATTTTCCGGTCTGCACATATATCAGATTTTTTTCTTTTCTTTTCCTCGTGTACTGTTGCGGTTTCCTCTTTCGTCACTTAGAATATTCCAGAGAGATCATGAAATGCGAGAAATATTTCCTTTTTTCCTGGTAATGCGAGAAATATTTCCTATTTTTTTCTGGCACTGTCGAACGAGTCCGTTCAACAAGATCACAGGCAATTCAATTGTATTTCTCTTTTTTTTCCAACCTCTTCGAAATTCGTTCTACGTCATGGAGAACGCAAAAGCTTCACAGGTAAATTTCATTAAGGTTTCCACTTAGCGAGTTAAAAACTTAATAATGAAATCAACCACTGATTCGGTTAGCGACTTATCAGTAGAATCCTCTCAACCACACAAAAAGCACGACCGTTGCGGCAAAACAAAAGCTTCGTTATTCCAGTACCGTGCACTGTCGACGAGGGGAAACCGAGGGGAAAATAGAAACTTTCCCCCCCTTCCTTTTTGCACTTAAGACGACAATTATCCTCACCATGTAGGAATATCACAGGGTTAAATATCTCGAGAGAGAGAGAAAAAAAAATGGATTGCAAGTAACCTAGTTTTGATTTCAGTCGATATCGTGTTGTTCTCGTTCTTTCTCTCCGCTGAAGAGCCGAGACGCGAAGCTGAGGGTTAGCAGTGAGCACAAACTTCTATCAAAACAAGCGTCGGTGGCGATGAGTATTAAATCCAGCAGAAGGAAAAAAAATTGGGATTATCTTAATTAATTTTTTCTTCTTCTAATTAACAATGTTTTCTTTTTTTTTTTTTTCCTTAGAACGGAACCTAAAACTATGAAGGCAGTATTTAGCAATTTCCAGCGTCCTTTCTGAGCATTACGGTAGAACTATGGTAGCCCCGAAGCACTATTACGTGGAGAAAATACCTTGAAAAAAGACTGTTCTCTCGTTTTCCTTGACAGCGCTTCAACGAGCCATCAAACAAGAGTCCTCTCTCACAAGGGAAGAGTTGACAAGCTGGCACTAGAAGAGAGATTTCTGCTTGCTGGCACTCTTAGCTACAGAGGGCCAATTGCTGGCAGGTGGTTGGGGAAGGAGTGGGGAGTGGAGGGGAGTTGGAAACCACACGGGCTTTCTGGCATCACTCGGGGGAAGCGGGACACACGTGGTCAACCTTTGCGGGCGGTGGTAGTCGAGGCGTGGGCGGGGACAGGTGTGGCAGGTGGGGATTTGGCTTCGTGTGTGTCTTGGGCGTGAGCAATGAAGTGTTGACTAGAAACTATATCTTTCTATTTTTTTTTTCTTTTTTATTTTTTTGTTATTTTCTTATCTGATCACAGTGGGTGACAAGGCACTCGTAGAAAGGTCACTTGGATCACAGATTGCACGCTGTAGGGCGAGGAAGAGAAGGAAGAGGAGGAAGAGGAGGAGGAGGAGGAGGAGGATCTGGACAGCGGGAGGTCCGGAGGCGCAGCGTGTTTAGGGCAACGTCAGCCCAAGGAACATCACACGTCGAAGGAGAGAAAGTCACTTCGTTTTCCCCCTTCTAAATCGTGTCTCTTACACCAGTCTTCTTACACAGCGAACCAGGTCACTTCAGGTCACGGGAGAGGGCGGGCGGGAGGGGCAAGAGGACACCCCACTCCAGCGTAAGGATTAGAGTGTCCCAAGGCGCAGCGACGCGGAAAGACTCGCCACCGTCGGGAGGAGGAAGTCACACGCACATGACCCGAGCCGTTCGCTCTGCCCTTCTCGCGACGACCCTCGGCGAGAGAAACACCAACTAACAGACAGCGCTGACTGCTCTGCTTCGGCCTGGAGTCACTGCGGGAACCCGGGCCTCGGCAACACTTCCAGGCGGGGATCACAAAGGGCACGGTCCCCAGGGCGCCGCGAGGATCCGGGCTTGAAGACACGAATCACGTCCAGGTCCTGAGCACGAACACACGCCAGCAGGGTTCGTGTGGGCCCCATATGATGTCTCCGGGGGGTGGGATCAGGCCGCTGCAGGGTCTCCCAGGGCACGGCACTCGGGGCTCTCACCTGGGCGGACCTCGAGCCGCATCGAGGGCGTCCTGCGAGCCTCGACGGGGGTAGTCTGGCGCGNATGTATTATATTATTATTATTATTATTATTATTATTATTAATATTATTATTATTTATTTGTATTATAAATTATATTATTGATTGATTATTATTATTATTATTATTATTATTATCATTATTGTTATAATTATTATTATTAGTTATTATCATTATTAAATTATTATTGATTATATATTATTATGTATTATTATATTATTATTATTATTATTATTATTATTAATTTATTATTATTATCATTATTATATATTAATTAATTATATATTATTATTATTATTAATTATTAATTATCGTTATCACACACACATTATTGTTATTATCAATCATTATATATTATTATTATTATTATTATTTATCAATTTATATTATTATTTTTCATTATTATTATTATTATTAGTTAATTATTATTATTATTATTATTATTACCATTAATTTATAATTATTGTTTTTATTATTATCAGTATAACTTTTTTTTTTTTTTTTTTTAAGATGTAGTAGTAGTAGTGATTTATATCATTATTGTTATTATTAAATTACTATTACTATTACTTATTAATTATTATTATTATTATTATTTATTATTATTATTATTATTATTATTAATTATTATTATTATTATTATTAATTTTATTATTATTATTATTATTTTAATTATTATCATTATTATTATTATTATCATTATTATTATTATCATTATTATTTTACCATTATTTATTGTACTATTACTATTATATTACTATTACTTTATCAATTATCATTAATTATTATTATTATTATTATATTATTATTATTCATTATTAATTATATATTAATTATTGTTATTATTTTACTATTGATATTATTAATTATTATATCAATTATCATTAATTATTATGCTTTTTTTTGTTTTGGAGGTGAATACTTTGAAGAATTTACGTGGTGGCTGTTTTGAACAAATTAATGTCTTTGTAGGTTCTTTCTTCCCGTCCTCCTTCACTCCAGGTCCTCTTTACTGTCTAATATTCCGTTCTTTCTATCTATCAATCTCCTTTGCTCTCTGTCTCTCTTTCTCTTTCTCTCTCTGCTATTTCTTTTCTCTCTGTCTCTGTCTCTGTCTCTGTCTCTCTCTCTGCTCATCTCTCTCTCTCTAATCTATTCTATCTATCTATCTATCTATCTATCTATCTATCTAACTATGCTATCTATCTATCTATCTATCTATCTATCTATCTATCTAATCTATCTTATCTATCTAACTATCTCTCTCCTCGTCTCTCTCTGTCTCTCTCTCTCTCTCTCTCTCTCATGCGCTCGTCTCTCTAGTCTCTCTCATCTAACATCTGCGTCTCTATTAATACTATATATATGTATATATATATATATATATATATATATATATATATCCCTCTCCTCTCTCTCTCGACTCTCTCTCTCTCTTCTGCTCTCTTTCTCCCTTTCTCCCTCTCTTTCTCTTTCTCGCTGCTCTCTCTTATTTTATTTGAAGATGTTATGTAGTGAATGTTTAGCGTTCGGTATAGAAGATATAATAATATATAGTTATAAATATCTGAGAGTTAGATAGGCCTACACATATCTAGATTGGATAGTCTTTTTTCAAGATCTTATCAGGTAAAAGATATTGCGAGTAAGCAATTTTATACCTATTTTGTATCACCGAAAAGGCATTTTTGAGATACCATAAATCAAGAAGTACTTACATGACACTGTAATTCTAAATATATTGAAAAGATGCTTTAAACTGAAAGAAAAAAAATCGTCATTGATACCAAAACCAAAATCTCAGACGACAAAAAAGAAAAGAAAAAAAAAAGAAAAACCGGAACCCATTTCGAAGAGACCATAACTATAAAAAAAAAAATGAAGATTAAAGGAAAGAAAAGAAGAAGAAAAAACATAATTATAAAAGATCATAACTATAAGAAAATGAAGATTAAAAACAAAAAAAAAAGAAAAAAATACAAACCGAAAACCCATTTCGAAGATATCATAACTATATATAAAAAAAGATTAAACGAAAGAAAAAAAAACTAAAACCGAAAGCCATTTCGAAGAGACCATATCTATAAAAAAAAATGAAGATTAAAGAAAAGAAAAGAAAAGAAAAACTTAAAACCAAAAACCCATTTCGAAGACACCATAACGATAAAAAAAATGAAGTTTAAAGAAAAGAAATGAAAAAAAAACACAAACCGAAAACCCATTCCGAACAACCATAACTATGAAAAATAAGATTAAAGAAAAGAAAAGAAAAGAAAAAGAAAAAGAATGGAAAAATAAAAGCCAAACTATTTCGAAGAGCATAACTATAAAAAAAATGAAGATAGTATAAACCAGTCATCACCGCCTTCCAGCTGTCACACTTTGTCACGCGGAGCCAATATATCTGCTAAATTATGGCGATGGCAGAATCAGGTGCAAAATCTAACTCGTGGCAATATAATGTGTAATTGCCAATGTCGACTTTATCGGCTTCGTATTGGAATGCTAGTCTGATGGACTCTGTCTGAATATTCAATGATGAGTCAGAATGTATGTGCTATCGATAAAGTGGAAGGAGAGAGAGAGGGGAGAGAGGGAGAGGGAAGTGAGAGATTGACGAAAGGGGTGCGAATGAGAGGGAGGGAAAAATGAGAAAGAGGGTGAGAGAGATAAACGGACTGGCAGGCATACACCCAGACAACACATAGCACAAACAGAAAAATACACCTGCAAACAGAGCGAGAGAGAGAGAGAGAGAGAGAGAGAGAGACCGACTCACAGAGGGATAGAAAGAAGGAAAGCAAGAGATAGATAGACAAACAGACAGACAGCGAGAGAGAGAGAGAGAGAGAGAGTGAGAGAGAGTAGAGAGAGAGAGAGACCGACCTCACAGAGGGATAGAAAGAAGGAAGCAAGAGATAGATAGAGAAACAGACAGACAGCGAGAGAGAGAGAGAAGAGAGAGGAGAGAGAGAGAGAGAGAGAGAGAGAAGAGAGAGAGAGAGAGAGAGAGAGAGAGAGAGAGAGTGAGAGAGAGAGAGAGAGGAAGAAAGAGAGAGAGAGATAGAAAGACAGAGATACAGAGATACAGAGAAAGAAAGAGAGAGAGAGAGAATTAACATCAAGGAGAGAGAGAGAGAGAGAGAAAGAGAGATAGAGAGACAGAGAAGAGAGAGAGAAAGAGAGAAAGAAAGACAGAGATACAGAGATACAGAGAAAGAAAGAGAGAGAGAGAGAGAATTAACATCAAGGTGAGCCATATTGATCCCTTTCGTGGGACTTCGCGGATGTATGAAAGGCCCCTCCCCACCCGTGCCATGATGAAGCGTTTCCCCCCCACTCCCCTGCCTCTCCCCTCTCTCCCCTCCCTCCCCCTCCTCTCCCCCCACCCCTCCTGTCCTTCCTCCTCTCTATTCTCCCCCCCTCCTCCTCCCCTATCCCAATCTTCCCCTCTTTCGCCTCCCTCCCCTCTTCTCTCCTCTCCCCTTCTCTCTACCTTTTCCCCCCTCCTCTCCCTCCTTCTCTCCCTCCACCTTTCCTCTCCTCTCTCCTGCCTCTCTCCTCACCCCCTTTCTCTCCCGTACCCCTCCCCTCTTCCCTCTTCCTCTCTCCTCCTCTCCCACTCCTCTTCAACCCCCTCTCCCCTCCATTTCTCCTTTACGTCTCTCCCTTCCTCTACCTTGCTGCTACTCTCTTCCTCTCCTTCCTCCATCCTTCTCCTCTTCTTTATTTTATTCCTTTCTTTCCTCTTCCATTCCCCTATTTCTCTTCTCTCTCTCTCCTCTCCCTCTCTCCTCGTCGTTAATCTCCTTGCGTTCATTTTCTTCTTCCTGAATATCACTCGGTGCTAAGTCTCGCTTTTCATTTTCTCGTTTTTTGTGGTTTCTATGCACCTTTTTTCCTTTTCTCTTGCCTTCTCTTCGTCTTTCGTCCTCTTTTTCTCTTATCTCTTCTTTCTCTTTTTCTCCTCTTCCTTTCTTTCTTTTTTTTGATTTAATTCCTCTCTTCCTATCTTCTTCTTTCTATATTCTTCCTTTTCCTGTTTTTATTTCCCTTCTTCCTCCATTCCCTCTCTTATCCTCTTCCCCGCTCCCTACCTCTCCTCCTCCTCTTCCCCATTTCCTTCTTTCTCTTTCTCCACTTCTTCCTTCTCTTCCTCCGCCCTCTTCTCTTCCTTCTTCCTCCTCCTCTCTCCTTCAATATATTCCCTTCCTCTTACTTTCCTCTCTTCTCGCTTCCCTTCCCTTCGCTGCTCCTTCCTCTCACTCCTTTAGTCCAGCGTTCCCATCGCTTTTTACACTTTCCTTATTTATTTCATCTCCTCTCTTTCCAAAAGTATCCTTTCCTTGTTTTCATTTCTCCCCCCGTTATCGCTTTTTCTCTCTAGTTCCTGCTTTATCAGTTCTGCAAGCCCCCCTCTTTCTCCTCCTCCTTCCTCCTCCTCCGTCTCTCTCCTCTTCCTCCTCTCCTCCTCTTCCTCCCTCCTCCTCCTTCTCCTCCTCCTCCTCCTCCTCTTCCTCCTCTTCCTCCTCCTCCTCTTCCCTCCTCCTCCTCCTCCTCCTCCCCTCCTCCTCCTCTCCTCCTCCCCTCCTCCTCCTCCTCCTCCTCCTCTCCTCCTCTTCCTCCTCCTCCTCTTCCCCTCCTCTCCTCCTCTCCTCCTCCTCCTCTCCCCTCCTCCCTCCTGCCTCCTCCTCCTCCTCCTCCTCCTCCTCCTCCTCCTCCTCCTCCCTCCTCCTCCTCTTCCTCCTCCTCCTCCTCCTCCTCCTCTTCACCCAATAGTTGTAACAGTAATTATCCTTAACCACACCTAGTCTCACACTTTGACATTTCATAATTTTCTTTAAGAACAAGAAAAAATAACTTGGAAGTATTAAGTAAAAAAAAAAAAAGATGATAAATAAAAAAAAAAATCGTTATTTTTCTAGTTTCTATATATAAGTAAGAAAAAATAACAAAAGTATTTAGTCAAAAAAATATATGTTATTTTTTCTAGTTCTTCTTCTGTATATGAATAATAATAAGAAAAAAATAATTAAAAGTATTTAGTAAAAAAAAATATTTATTAGTTCTTCTGTATATAAGAAGAAAAAA
>NW_020872559.1:659969-662469 GCF_003789085.1 Penaeus vannamei
TCCTCCTTTCTCTTCTCTCTTTTCTCTTATATTTTTTCCTGTGTCCCCATTCTTCCCATTTTCCTTATTTTTCTACTGTCCCTATTTTTTGTCTTCTTTCTTTTTCTCTGTTCTTCTTTTGTGTCCGTGTTCTTTTTCTCTCCCGGTCCTCTGTTGTTCCCCTTTCTGTCTTTCTGTTCAAATTCTTTGTCTCTCTCCTGTTCTCTGTTTTCTCCCCTTCCCTCTCTTTATCTATTACCTATCCTTCTTTCATCTTGTTCCTTGCTCTATTCCCATCCCATGTCCTTCCTCTTCTCTCCTTATTTCCTCTTTCTCTGTCCCTTTTTCTCTTCTTTCTTTTCTCATCATTCCTCTTCTTCCTTCCCTCCTCTTCCCATTCCTCCCCCTCTTTACGTTTCTCTCTCTTCGTCAATCCTCTTCCCTTTTTTCCCATCCCTCTCTCCCCTCTTTATGATATTGCTCCCTTGTCCTCTTCACTCCTCTTCTCCCTTCCTACCTCTTCCCCATCTCCCTTTTTCCCCTCTTCGCTCTCCTCCCCTCCACACCTCTCCCTTTTCATTCTTCCACTCTCTTCATTTCTCTATTCCCCCTTTACTTCCCTCTGTCCTTTTTCACTCCTCTTCTCCCTTCCCCCCTCTTCATCTCCCCTCTTCTCCTTACCTAATCTGCCCTTCCTTCTACCCTCTCTCTCTCTCCCTTCTCCTTATTTCCCCTTCATCCCCTCCTCTCTTTCAACATTCTCCCTTCCTCTCTTCCCCTCTCCTTCTTCCTCCAGTCTCTCTCCTTCTCTCTTTCCCTCCTCTCCTCCTTCCCTCCCCTTCACTCCCATCTCCCTCTCCCTTCTCCCTTTTCCCTCAACCCTCTCCCGTCCTTTCTCCTACTCTTCCCTTTTCCCTCCTTCCTCCTCCCCCTCCCTTCTCCCCTCTCCTCCCTCCCTTCTTCCCTCTTCCCCCCTTTCCTTTCTCCCCTTCCCTTCTCCCTCCTTCGCTTCCCCTCCTTTCTTCCCTCTCTAGCCCTCCTCTTCTCTCACCCTCCCTCCTTTCCTTCCTCCCTTTCCACTTCCCTTTTCCCCTTCCTCCTCCCCTTCCCTTTCCCCCCTCTCTAACCCTCCATTCTTCCCTCAATCTCACCCTCCTTCCTCCTCCTCCCTTCTCCCCTCTCCCTCTCCACCCTTCCCTCCTTCCCTCAATCTCACCCTCCTTCGCTTCCTCCCCCTTTTCCCTCCTCTCCCCCCTCTTCCTCCCCTTCCCCACCCTCCCTTCTCCCCTCAATATCACCCTCCTTCCTTCCTCTCTCTCCCTCCTTCCCCTCCCCCTTTCCCTTCCCTTTTCCCCCTTTCCTCCCCTCTTCCTCCACCCTTCCTCCCCTCTTCCTCCCCCCATTCCTCCCCTCTTTCTCCCCCTTCCTCCCCTTTTCCCTCTCCCCTCCCTCCCCCCTTCCTCCCCCCCCCCCCCTCCCCCCTCCCCCCCAGAGTGAGCGTATTCCCCGCCCAACATTTCCTCCCTTCGTCTCCCTCGTTCCCAAGGCTCCAGTCTCTGCAGGATGAACCGACTCCCCCTCTCCCTCCCCCCCTTCCTCACTCCCCCCCTCCTCCTCCCCCTTTCCCCTCCTCCTCCCCCTCCTCCTCTCCCCCCCCCAGAGAGAGCGTATTCCTTCCTCCCCTCCCCCCTCCTTCCCCCTCTACCCCCCTCCTTCCCCCCCCCCCTTCATGATGAACCGACGTCGAAGGTTTTTCATTATTACAAAGTCATTCGGGTTTTTCATTATTTACAAAGTCATTCGGGTTTTTCATTATTTACAAAGTATTCGGGTTTTTCACAAAGTCATTCGGGTTTTTCATGATTTACAAAGTCATTCGGGTTTTTTCATTCAAAGTCATTCGGGTTTTCATTTTACAAAGTCATTCGGGTTTTTCATTATTTACAGTCATTCGGTTTTTCATTATTTACAAAGTCATTCGGGCATTATTTATTCGGTTTTTCATTTTACAAAGTCATTCGGGTTTTTCATTATTTACAAAGATTCGGGTTTTCATTTACAATGTTTTTCATTATTTACAAAGTCATTCGGGTTTTTTTATTTACAAATCATTCGGTTTTTCATTTTTACAAAGTTATTTTCTTTTCATTATTTACAAAGTCATTCGGCTTTTTCATTATTTTACAAAGTCATTCGGGTTTTTTCATTATTTACAAAGTCATTCGGGTTTCATTCATTATTTACAAAGTCATTCGGGTTTTCATTATTTACAAAGTCATTCGGGTTTTTCATTATACAAAGTATTTTACGGGTTTTTCATTATTTACAAAGTCATTCGGGTTTTCATTATTTACAAAGTCATTCGGGTTTTTCATTATTTACAAAGTCATTCGGGTTTTTCATTATTTACAAAGTCATTCGGGTTTTTCATTCAAAGTCATATTTTTACAAAGTCATTCGGGTTTTTGGTTTTCATTATTTACAAAGTCATTCGGTTTTCAATTTACAAAGTCATTCGGGG
>NW_020872559.1:667469-675888 GCF_003789085.1 Penaeus vannamei
AAATTTTCCTCCGGACTAAAAGGAGAAGTGGCAGGCGAGAGGAGAGAGAGAGACAGCTATGAGAGGAAACCGCATGCATCAGACGGAAGAGAAAAGAGAGAAGAGAGAAAAAAGAGGGAGGGAGGGAGAGGAGGAGAGGTAAGCAGGGAGGGAGGGGGGGGAGGATGAGGTGAGGAGGAGAAGGGTGGGGAGAGGTAAGGAGAGAGGGAGGGAGTGAGGGAAGGAGGGAGAGGGAGGGGAGAGGTAAGGAGGGAGAGAGGAGGAGGAGGGAGAGAGGAGAGGTAAGGAGAGGGAGGAAGAGTTTGGTGGAGAGAGTAAAGAGGGAGGGGAGGGAGGAGTGAAGGAGAGAAAGGAGAGGGGGGAAGGGGGAGTGAGGAGGGGGGAAAGAGAGAGAGAGAGAGGGAGGGAGGAGGGGAAAGTGAGAGAGAGAGAGGGAGGGAGGGAGGGAGAGGAGGAGAGGTGTGGGGGAGAGGAAGGGGGGTAGGAGGGAGATGAGGGAGTGGGGTGTGAAACCGCATAAACTAATAGTAATAATGATGATAAGAAAAGTAATGATGATAATAATGATAGTAATAATAAAAAAAAAAGATAATGATAATGGTGATAATAGTAATAATGATAATGAAAAATGTAATGATAGTAATGATAATAATAATAACCACAATAACACTAATGATAATGAATAATAATGATAAAAACAATACTAATGATAATAATAATTATGATACCACTACTAATGATAATAATAATGTTAGCAATAATATATTAATAACATAATAATAATGAATAATAATAATAACAATGACAATGATAATAATTATGATGACAATGATGATAACAATGATAATGATGAAAAAGTAATAATGACAATAATATTGATAATGATAGTGATGATAATGATGATAATAATAATGACAATATTGATAATAAAGATAATGATAATATTGATAATAATATTCATAATAATAGTAACGATGATAATAATAATAGCGATAACAATAATGACACTGAAAAAATAACAATAAAAATGAAAATAACAACAAGACAGAAAAATATAGATGATAGAAAAGAAATATTTGACATGACTAAACTCTAAAACCAACAAAAACCGAACGTTAATCAGCGGAAACAAACAAACCAAAACAAACGTTCGTCAACCCCGCCGTGATCCGAACAAACGTTTCCGACAAAACCCGTTAACAAATACGAAAGAGAGAGAGGGGGGGGAGAGAGGGAGGGAGGGGAGAGAGAGGGAAGGGAGGAAAGAGGAGGGAGGAGGGAGGGAGGGAGGGAGGAGGGAGAGGGAGAGAGGGGGGAGGGAGGGAGATAGGGAGGGAGGAGGTAGGAAGAGGGGAGGGAGGAGGAGGAGGAGGGAGGAGGGAGGAGAGGGAGAGAGGAGAGGGAGAGGGAGAGGAGAGAGAGAGAGAGAGAGAGAGAGAGAGACAGAGAAAGAGGACAGAGAGAAAGAGAAAGAGAAAGAGAAAAGACAGAGAAGAAAAAAAAAAGAAAGAGAGAAAAAAAAACGATTACTACCGATATTTCCCCATCATTCCTACCCCCCCTTTTCATCATTCTCCAACACTCCCCGCCTTCCAACAGCTGGAAACGGGGCGCGGGCAGAGTGACCAGATCCAGACTGAGTGTTGGTACGAAATCTCTCCGTTTCTGCACGTCGAGAATATGCAAATATTTGGCGAGGACGAGACTGTAAGGCGGAAGGTCTCTCGGAACCCGCTAGGAGCCTTTGAAGTTATCGATTCGCTGGTGATATTCAGTGTTGTGTCGAATGCTCATTACGATATATTTATTTATGCTGTTTTTTTTTTTTTTTTTTTTTTTTTTTTTTTTTTTTTTTTTTTTTTACTTGGTTATTTTTGTTAGGTATGTGAAGCGAGAGTAGTAATCGTATGGTATGTTATCCTTATTTTTATCATTATTGTTATGATTATTATTATTATTACTATTTATCATCATTTCTATCATTATCATCATTATTGCAATCATTGTTGTTCTTGATATTATCATTATCATTATCATTACAACTGTTTTTGCTTTTATCATCATCTTTATAATTATAACTATCACTATCATTAATCATTATAATCATGATATCTTATCATAATGATAGCTATCATAATTATCATCATCACTATAACCAATATGATATTATTTCACTGTTGTTATTACAGTCACCATCACCACCATTACTGCCCCCATCACCATAGTTACTCTTAGCTTCATAATCTATATCTTTATTCATTATTCCGTTTCTCTCCTCCACTTTTCCACTCCCTCTTCCTCCCCACATATGATTTCCTTGCTCAAACATTTCCCCCAAAAAGGAATTCGAGATCATATTCCAATCCTGTGAACTTGTTGTTACTCTCGTGTTTCTGGAATTTATTATTAATTCGATAGGTTCCGATCCTCTGCTGTTTCCTGCGTCGATGCTTCCTTTTTTTTTTTTTTTTTTTTGAGGGAAAGGTAGGTTAGGTTAGGTTGAGTGAGGTTAGGTTTAGGTTAGGTTAGGTTTAGCGTTAGTGGTTAGGTTAGTATAGGTTAGGTTAGGTAGGTTGGTTAGGTTAGGTTAGGTTAGGTTAGGTTAGGTTAGGTTAGGTTAGGTTAGGTTAGGTTAGGTTAGGTTAGGTTAGGTCAGGTAGGTTTGGTTAGCGTTAGGTTAGGTTAGGTTAGGTTAGGTTAGGTTAGGTTTAGGTTAGGTTAGGTTAGGTTTTAGGTTAGGTTAGGTTAGGTTTGGTTAGTTTAGTTTGGTTAGGTTAGGTTAGGTTAGGTTGAGGTTAGTTAGGTTAGGTTAGGTTAGGTTAGGTTAGGTTTAGGTTAGGTTAGGTTAGGTAGGTTAGGTTAGGTTAGTTAGGTTTAGGTTAGGTTAGATGAGGTAGGTTAGGTTAGGTTAGGTTAGGTGGTTAGGTTAGGTTAGGTTAGGTTAGGTTAGGTTAGTTAGGTTATTAGGTTAGTTAGGTTAGGTTAGGTAGGTTAGGTTAGGTTAGGTTAGGTTTAGATGAGGTTAAGGTTTAGGTTAGGTATAGGTTAGATTAGGTTAGGTTAGCGGTTAGGTTACGTTAGGGTTAGGGTTAGGTTAGGTTAGGGTTAGGTTAGTTAGGTTAGATGAGGTTAGGTTAGGTTAGGTTAGGTTAGGTTAGGTTAGGTTAAGGTTAGGTTTAGGTTAGTTAGGTTAGGTTAGGTTAGGTTTAGGGTTTAGGTTAGGTTAGGTTAGGTTAGGTTAGGTTAGGTTAGGTTAGTTAGGTTAGTTAGGTTAGGTTAGTTAGGTTAGGTTAGGTTAGGTTAGGTTAGGTTAGGTTAGGTTAGTTAGGTTAGGTAGGTTAGTTAGTTAGGTTAGGTTAGGTTAGGTTAGGGTTAGGTTAGATGAGGTTAGGTTAGGTTAGTTAGGTTAGGTAGGTTTAGGTTAGGTGGTTAGGTTAGGTTAGGTTAGGTTAGGTTAGATAGGTTAGGTTAGGTTAGGTTAGGTTAGGTAGGTTAGGTTAGTTAGGTTAGGAGGTTAGTTAAGTTAGGTTAGGTTAGGTTAGGTTAGGTTAGGTTTAGTTAGTTTAGGTTATAGGTTAGTTAGTTAGGTTAATGGGTTAGGTTAGGTTAGTTAGGAGGTTAGATTAGGTTAGGTTAGGTTAGGTTAGGTTAGTTAGGTTAAGTTAGGTTAGGTTAGGTTAGGTTAGGTTAGGTTAGGTTAGGTTAGGTTAGGTTTAGGTTAGGTTAGGTTAGGTTAGGTTAGGAGGTTAGGTTAGGTTAGGTTAGGTTAGGTTAGGTTAGGTTAGGTAGGTTAGGTTAGGTTAGTTAGGTTAGGTTAGGTTAGGTTAGGGTTAGGTGAGGTTAGGTTAGGTTAGGTTAGGTTAGTTAGTTAGGTTAGTTAGGTAGGTAGGGTTAGGTTAAAGTTAGGGTTAGGTTAGGTTTTAGGTTAGGTTAGGTTAGGTTAGGTTAGGTTAGGTTTTAGGTTAGGTTAGGTTAGATGAGGTTAGGTTAGGTTAGTTAGGTTAGGTTAGGTTAGGTTTAGGTTAGTTAGGTTAGGTTAGGTTAGGTTAGGTTAGGTTAGGTTAGGTTAGGTTAGGTTAGGTTATTAGAGGTTAGGTTAGGGTTAGGTTAGTTTTAGGTTAGGTTAGGTTAGGTTAGAGAGGTTAGAGGTTAGGTTAGGTTAGGTTAGGTTTTAGGTTAGGTTAGGTTAGGTTTAGGTTAGTTTAGGTTAGGTTAGTTAGGAGGTTAGGTTAGGTTAGGTTAGGTTAGGTTAGGTTAGGTTAGGTTAGGTTAGGTTAGGTTAGGTTAGGTTAGGTTAGGTTATGCAGGTTAGGTTAGGTTAGGTTAGGTTAGGTAGGTTAGGTTAGGTTAGGAGGTTAGGTTAGGTTAGGTTAGGGGTTAGGTTAGGTTAGGTTAGGTTAGGTTAGGTTAGGTTAGGTTAGGTTAGGTTAGTAGGTTAGGTTAGGTTAGGTTTTAGGTTAGGTTAGGTTAGTTAGGTTAGGTAGTTAGGTTAGGTCTGGTTAGGTTAGGTTAGTAGGTTAGGGTTAGGTTAGGTGAGGTTATTTAGGTTAGGTTAGGTTAGGTTAGGTTAGGTTAGGTTAGGTTAGGTTAGGTTAGGTTAGGTTAGGTTAGGTTAGGTTAGGTTAGGTTTTAGGTTAGCGTTAGGTTAAGGTTTAGGTTAGGTTAGGTTAGGTTAGGTTAGGTTAGGTTAGGTTAGGTTAGGTTGGTTAGGTTAGGTTAGGTTAGGTTAGGTTAGTTAGGTTAGGTTAGGTTAGGTTAGGTTAGGTTAGGTTAGGTTTAGGTTAGGTTAGGTTAGGTTAGGTTAGGTTAGGTTAGGGTTTTAGTTAGCGTTAGGGTTAGGTTAGGTTAGCGTTAGATGAGGTTAGGTTAGGTTAGGTAGGGAGGTTAGGTTAGTTAGGTTAGGTTAAGTTAGGTTAGGTTAGGTTAGGTTAGGTAGGTAGGTTAGGTTAGGTTAGGTTAGGTAGGTTAGTTAGGTTAGGTTAGGTTAAGGAGGTTAGGTTAGTTAGGTAGGTTAGGTTAGGTTAGCGTTAGGTTAGGTTAGGTTAGGTTAGGTTAGGTTAGATGAGGTAGTATAGCGTGACTGGTTAGTTAGCGGTAGGTATAGATAGGTATAGCTTAGGTTAGTTTAGTTATTCGAGGTAGTTAGGATTAGGTAGGTTTAGGTTAGGTTATCTAACGAACGGTTAGGTTTAGGTTTAGTTTAGGTCTAGTTGCGTTAGATGAGGTTAGTTTAGGTTAGGGAGGTTAGTTAGAGGTTAGGCTTAGGTTGAGGTTTAGCGTTAGGTTACTAGGTTAGTTAGGTTATGGTTAGGTTAGGTTATTGAGGTTAGGTTAGGTTAGGTTAGGTTAGGTTAAGGTTAGGTTAGATTAGGGTTGGTTAGGTATTAGGGTAGATGAGGTTAGGTTAGGTTAGGTTAGGTTAGGTTAGGAGTTAGTAGGTTTAGGTTTAGGTTAGAGGAGCGTCTTCAGGTTAGGTGTAAGGTTAGGTTAGGTTAAGATGAGGGTACTAGGTTTAGGTTAGCGCTACGTTAAAATTCGAGGTAGGTAGTGGTATATAAGCATGAGGTTAGGTTTAGCGCACGGTAAGTTTAGGTTAGGTTAGTGTTAGTTCAAAGGTTCAGTAAGGTTAGATGGGTTAGGTTAAGGTTAGATGGAGGTTAGGTTAGGTTAGATGAGGTTAGGTTAGGTTAGATGGTTATGTTATGTTATGTTATGTTAGATGAGGTTAGGTTAGGTTAAATTAAATGAGGTTAGGTTAGGTTAGGTTAGGTTAGATGTGGTTAGGTTAAATGAGGTTAGGTTAGGTTAGATGGCGTTATGTTATTTATGGTATGTTAGATGAGGTTTAGTTAGGTTAAATTAAATGAGTTGTAGGCTTAGGTTAGGTTAGGTTAGATCTGTGGTTAGGTTAAATTGAGGTTAGGTAGGTTAAGCGTTAGTTAGATGAGTTAGGTTAGTAGGCTTAGGTTAGGTTAGAATAGGTTAGGTTACGTTAGATGAGGCTTAAGGTAGTTAGGTTAGGTTAGGTCCAGCTAGATTACTGTTTTATATTATGTTATGTTAGGCTGGGTTAGTTAGGTTAAGATGAGACCAAACCAAACCAAAAATCTAACCTTAACCTCATCTACCCTAACCTACCTAATCTATCCAAACCGTTTCGAGGGCACGCTAGCTACCTCATAACCTTTATCTAACCTAACCTAACCCATCTAAACCTTACCTAACCTAAATCTAACTATTCCTACCTAACCTAACCTAACCTATCTAACCTAACCTAACCTAACCTAACCTAAACCTAACCTAACCTAACCTAACCTAAGCCTAACCTAACCTAACCTAACCTAGCACCTAACCTGAACCTAAACCTAACTAACCAAACCTAACCTAACCTAACTAACCTAACCTAACCCGTAAAACCTAACCTAACCTAACCTAACCTAACCATCAACCTAACCTAACCTAACCTAAACCTAACCTAACCTAACAAACCTAACCTAACCTAAACTAACCTAAACCTAACCTAACCTAAACCTAACCTAACCTAACCTACCTAACCTAACCTCTAACCTAACCTAACCTAACCTAACCTAACCTAACCTAACCTAACCTAAACCTAACCTACTAACCTAAACCTAGCCTATCCTAACCTAAACTAACCTCATCTAACCGAAACTAACCTCCTATCATAACCGAAACTAACTAGCCTATCCTAACCTAAACTAACCTAACCTATCTAACCCTAACCTAACCTACCTAACCTAACCTCATCTAAACCTAAAAACCTAACCTAACTAACCTAACCTAACCTCATCTAACCTAACCTAACCTAACCTAACCTAACTAACCTAACCTAACCTACCTAACCTAACCTAACCTAACCTAACCTAAACCTAAACCTAACCTAACCTAAACCTAACCTAACCTAACCTAACCTATAACCTAACCTAACCTAACTACTAACCTTAACCTAAACAACCTAACCTAAACCTAACCTATATAACCTAACCTAACCTAACCTAACTAACCTAACCTAACCTAACCTAACTAACTAACCTAACCTAAAAACCTAACTAACCTAACCTACCTAACCTAACCTAACCTAAACCTAAACCTAACCTAAACCTAACCTAACCTAACCTAACCTAACCTAACCTAACCTAACCTAACCTCCTAACCTAACCTAACCTAACCTAACCTAACTAACCTAACCCTAACCTAACCTAACCTTAACCCTAACCTAACCTTCTAACCTAAACCCTAACTAACTAACCTAACCTAACTAACTAACCTAACCTAACCTAACCTAACAACCTAACCTAACCTAACCTATCCTTAAACCTAACCTCAAACCTAACCTAACTAACCTAACCTAACCTAACCTAACCTAACTACCTAACCTAACCTAACCGTAACCTAACCTAACCTAACCTAACCTAACCTAACCTAACCTAACCCTAACCTCATCTAACCTAACCTAACCTACCTAACCCTAACCTAACCTAACCCTAACCTAACCTAACCTAACCTAAACCTAACCTAACCTAACCTAACCTAACCTAACCTATCCTAACCTAAACCAAACCTAACCCTAACCTAAACCTAACCTAACCTAACCTAACCTAACCTAACCTAACCTAAACTAACCTAACTGACCTAACCTAACCTAACCCTAACCTAACCTATCTAACCTAACCTAACCTAAAACCTAACCTAACCTAACCTAACCTAACCTAACCTAACCTAACCTAACCTAACCTAAACCTAACCTAACCTAACCTAACCTAACCTAAACCTAACCCTAACCTAACCTAACCTAACCTAAACCTAACCTAACCTAACCTAACCTAAACCCTAACCTAACCTAACTAACCTAACCTAACCTAACCTAAACCTAACCTAACCTAACCTAACCTAACCTATCTAACCTAACCTAACCTAACCTAACCTAAACCTCATCCTAACTAACCTAACCTAACCTAACCTCCTAACCTAACCTAACCTAACCTAACCCTAACCTAAAACCTAACCTACCTAACCTAACCAAACCTAAACCTATCCTAACCTAACCTAACCTAACCCTAACCTAACCTAACCTAACTAACCTAACCTAACCTAACCTAACCTAACCTAACCTAACCTAACCTAACCTAACCTAACCTAACCTCTAACCTAACCTAACCTAACCTAACTAACCTCATCTAACCTAACCTAACCTAACCTACCTAACCTAACCTAACCTAACCTAACCTAACCTAACCTAACCTCATCTAACCTAACCTAACCTTCCTAACCTAACCTAAATAACCTAACCTAACCCTAACCTAACCTCATCTAACCTAACCTAAACCTAACCTAACCCTAACCTAACGCTAACCTAACCTAACCTAACTAACTAACCTAACCTAACCTAACCTTAACC
>NW_020872559.1:686066-711066 GCF_003789085.1 Penaeus vannamei
AAGGCTAGATTTTTGTTGTTTTTTCGACTGTTTGGCGATTTTATTCGTTAGCCCATTATTTCATTATAAATGGGCTCTATAATTATTTTTATCGTTCTTGTCATTATTTCAATGATTATCATCATTTATAGTCATTATTCATCAGGATATTATTATCATCATTCTCAGTATTGAAGTTATAATGATTATTATGCTAATTATTACTGTCATTTTCATCATTATAACTATTTCTATAATGATAATAACAATAATGATAATTTTTAGAAATTAATAATGACAATTAATACTCATTATTGATAACAGTAATAATATTATTACTTCTATTGTCTTATTAGTATGAAAATTATTTAGAAATAGGATTATAATTCATGCTATATTCCAGTAATTTATCAAAAATTATCATTATAATTAACATTTATATTATCATTTATTATTATTGTCAGGTTATCACATATCATCATTAATTTGTTAATAAAGGAATTATCATGAAATCATCATAATTACCTGAATTATATTTTAAAATCATTTCATAATTAGTTAAGTTTTTTTTTCGACCTTTCTCTCGTTTTTTTCGACTTTGGGATTTTTATTTTTTTTGCCTTTATTTCAGTTTATAATAGATCTATGATTATATTATTCATCATTATTGCATTACTTCTATGATTATCAACATAGTTCATTATCATGATTTATCTTAATTATCATTACCACTATTGTAGTTATAATGATTATTTCGCTAATTATTACTTTGCATTTTTCATCATTATAAATCTTTTTATATGATAATAACAATAATGATAATTTTAGATAATAATAATGACAATAATAGTCATTATGAATAACAATTAATTAATATCATTATTGATCCTATGTCATATTAGTATGAAAATAACATTATAATTATCATTTTATTAATAATTATTCATTTATTTTTGTTGTCATATCTTCATTAATATATCATCATAATTGTTTATAATAAAGAATTATTCATGAAAATCATTTTTATTAATTTCCTGAAATTAATGTTAA
Organism: Penaeus vannamei; assembly: GCF_003789085.1. Lineage (NCBI taxonomy): Eukaryota > Metazoa > Arthropoda > Malacostraca > Decapoda > Penaeidae > Penaeus > Penaeus vannamei. The sequence continues at coordinate 687,096 of NW_020872559.1, forward strand.
AAATCATCCTAATTATCGTTTAAAAGCAATTTTTTTTTTTTTTTACCTTTCTATCAAAAGGCTGTAATACGCTAGATTTTGCTATATTTTCGACTTTTGGGATTTTATTAGCTTTATCCTTTATTTCATTATAAATAGACTATGTTATTATTATCATCATTATTGCATTTATTCTTATGATTATCTCATTCATTATTGTCATTATTCTTATGATTTATCATTATAGTCATATCGTCATGATTATCATTATTATCATTATCATTATTGCAGTTATAATGATTATTATGCAAATTATTAGATATTTTCATCATAACTATTCTTTTAATGATAATAACAATAATGATAATTTTAGAAAAAGATGGAATTGACAATACTATCTCATATATAATTGATAGTATTATTTCTATTGTCATTATTACTATGAAAATTATTAGAATAGAGTTAATCATTGCTATTATTGCCCAGTAGTAATATTAAAATTAACATTATAATTATTCATTTTATTTTATCATTTATTATAGTCATATCATCATAATTACCATTATTGTTAATAATAAAGGAATTATAAATGAAAATTCATAATTAAATGAATTAATGTTAAAATCATCATAATTATTCATTTAAAGCGATTTTTTTTTTTACCTTTTTCTCAAAGCGCTGCAATACGTTAGATTTTGCCGCCCCCTTTTTCGACTTATAGTTTTATTTAGTTTTAGCCTTTTATTTCATTATAAATTGGACTTCTATGGTCATTAATTAGTCATAATTATTGTCATTTTCTTATGATTATCATTATAGTCATTACTTGTCATTATTATTCATCATTATCATTATCTTTATTGCAGTTTGTAATGATTATTTATTTTCAATCATAATAAATCTTTTTATAATGATAATAACAATAATGATGATTTTAGAAAAAAAAATAATGACAATAATACTTCACTAAATACAATAAAATGAAATTCTTATTTATATCTATTGTCATTATTAGTATGAAAATAATTAGAATAGAGTTAATTATCGTTATTATTGCAGTAATTATCAAAATTTCATATAATACCTTTTATATTATCATCATTATTATTATTGTTATTATCATCATACTTATCATTCATTGATTGTTATTAATAAAGGAATTATCATCCAAAAATCATCATAATTACCTGAATTAATGGTTTAAAATATCATAATGTGATCATTTAAAAGCGAGAAAGTTTTTTTTTTTTACCTTTCTCTCAAAAGGCTGCAATTTGCTAGATTTTGCCGTTTTCCCGACTTATGAGATTTTATTAGTTTTAGCCTTTATTTCATTATAAATGGACTCTGTGATTATTATTATCATTATTTGTCATTATCATATGATTTTATGATTATGTCAATATTCTCATTGATCTATAGTCATTTATAGTCATGATTTATCTTATCATTAATCATTATGTATTATAATGAAATTATTAGGATAATTATTTACTGTCATTTTTATCATTATTAAAACTATTTTTATAATGATAATAACAATAGACAAATTTTAGGAAATAATAATGACAATAATACTCTTTATTTCTATCTATTATTAGTATGAATATATTAGAAATAGGAGTTCAAATATTGCTATTTATTGCAGTAATTATCAATTATCATTTATAATTATCATTATTAATATTATCATTATTATGTATTATCATCTAATTAGCATCCGTTGTTCATAAGTTAAGGTATCTTATCATGAAAAATCATCATAATTACCTGAATTATGTTAGAAATCATCAAAATTATCAATTAAAAGAGATAAAGGGTTTTTTTTTCGAACTTTCTCTCAAAAGACTGTATTACCTTAGATTTTGCAGTTTTTTTTCGACTGTAGGGACTTTATTAGTTTTAGCCTTCATTTCATTATAAATTGATTCTATGATTATTATTATTCATCATTTATTGTCACTATTTTTATGATTATTCCATCATTATAGTCATTATGTCATGATTATCATTTATCATTATCATATTGTAGTTATTAATGATTTATTATGCAAAATTGATTAGTTCATTTTCATACAAATATAGCTATTTATAATGATATAACAGTAATGATAATTTTTAAAAAATACTAATTGACAATTAATTGGATATAATAACATAATAATTAATTATTATTAGATTTTATTGTCATTATTAGTTGAAACTATTAAAATAGAGTTAATTATTGCTATTTTGTAGTATGTATAAAAAATTATCATTATAAATTATTCATATATTATTATTATCATTATTATTAGTTATTATCCTCATAATTATCGTTATTGTTAACAATAAAGGAATTATCATGAAAATCATCATAATTACCTGAATTAATGTTAATCACCATAATTATCATTTAAAAGCGAAAAAGTTTTTTTTTTGACCTTTCTCTCAATAGGGCCATTATACCTAGATTTGCCGTTTTTTTCGACTTTTAGGAGATTTTATTAGTTTTTACCCTTTATTTCATTATAAATGGAACTCTATGATATTATTATATCATTATTGTCAATTTCTTATGATTATCATCATTATAGTCATTATCTCATGATCTATCTTATATCCATTATCCTTATTGCAGTTATAATGATTATTATGCTAATTGTTACTGTCATTTTCATCATTATAACTATTTTTATAATTGATATTTAACAATTAATGATAATTTTAGAAATAATATGAGAAAAATGATATTATAAGAACATAACAATCAGAATATCCTTATTCTATTTACCATTATTATATGAAAATGATTAGAATAGAGTTTAATTATTGCTAATATTACAGTAATTATGAAAATTATTATTATAATTATTATTTTATTATTATTATCATTGTCATTTTCATCATAATTATCATCATTATTGTTAATAATAATGGATTTGTCATGAAAATCATCATATTTACCTAAATTAATGTTAAAATCATCATAATTATCATTTAAAAGCGAAAAAGGTTTTTTTCGATCTTTCTCTCATAAGACTAGATTTTGCCGTTTTTTTTGACTTAGGGGTTTTTATTAGTTTTAGCCTTCATTTCATTATAAATGGACTCTATGATTATTATTATCTTTATTGTCATTATTCTTATGATTATAATTTTAGTCATTATCGTCATGGTTATCATTAGTCATTATTGTCATGGGTTATCATTGTTAATTCATATCATTATTGCAGTTAAAATGATTATTATGCTAATAATTACTGTCATTTTCATCTTTATAACTATTTTTATAATGATATTAACAATTTATTGATAATTTTAGGGAAATAGTGACAATAATGCTCTTATATACAATAATAATGTATCATTTGATGTTATTTCTATTGTCATTATTAGTATGAAAATTATTAGAATAGAGTTAATTATTGATATTATTTGCCAGTAATTATTACAAAATTATCATTTTTATTATCTATTACATTATTATTATCATTATTATTATTGTCATTACTATCATAATTATCCTCATTATTGTTAAAAATAAAGGAATTATCTGAAAATCAACATAATTATTGAATTAATTGTTTAAAATCATTAATAGTTTATAATATAGAAGCAATTTTTTTATTCAAACTTTTTCAGGCTCTAATACGCTGATTTTGCCCCCCCCCGGGTTTTTTTTTTTTTCGGGGACTTTTGATATTTTATAGTTTTAGCCTTTATTTAATATAAACGGATTCTATGATTATTATTATCATCATTATTTCATTATTCGTTGATTATATCATTATAGACACTGTCGTCATGATTATCATTATTATCATTATCATTATGGCAGTTATAATGATTATTATGCTAATTATTACTGCTATTTTTATCATTATAACTAATTTTTATATGATAATAACAAATTAAGTAATTTTAGAATAATAATGACAATTAATGATCATTATAATAGCGATGATAATGATATATTGTATTCTATCGTCATTATTAGTTATTAAAATTATTAGAATAGAGTAATTATTACAGTAAATATCAAAATTTATCATTATAATTATCATTTTATTTGTCATTATTATTATTGGCATTACCATTATAATTATCATTATTGTTAACAATGAAAGAATTATCCATGAAAATCATCATAATTACCTGAATTAAAGTTAAAAATTCATCATAATATCATTTAAAAGCGAAAAAGGGGGGTTTTCCTTTCTCTCAAAAGGCTGTAATACGCTGGATTTAGCGGTTTTTTCCGACTTTTGGGATTTGATTAGTTTTAGCCTTTATTTCATTATAAATGGACTCTTATGGTTTATTATTACCATCATTATCATCATTTTGTAATTTTTATGATTTATCATCATTATAGTCCTAATCGGTCATGATTATTATTATTATCATTTTATTGCAGTTATATGATTATTATGCCTAATTATTACTGTCATTTTCACATTATAAGTATTTTTCATAATGATAATAACAATTAATTATAATTTCTATAAATAATAATGGACAAATAATACTCATTATAATAAAATAACAATTGAATTAACTTTAATTTATATTGTCATTATTAGTATGAACATTTTTGATACAGTTATTTATTGCTATTATGCAGTAGTTATATAAATTATCTTATAAATCATTTTATTATTATATCATTAAATTATTGTCATTATCATCATTTAATTAGTTCATTATAATCAATAATGAAGAATTATCATAAAATCATCATAATTACTTGAAATAATGATATAAAAATTCATCATAACTCATTCATTTAAAAAGCGAAAAAGGTTTTTTTTCGATCTTTTCTGTCAAAAGGCTTGTTAATACGCTAGAATTTGCCGTTTTTTTTCGACTCATTTTTAAAAGCGAAAAAGGTATTTTTATTCGAACTTTCTATCAAAAGGTGTAATACGCTAGAATTTGCCGTTTTTACGACTCGTTGATTTTTATTAGTTAGTTTTTATTTCATTATAAACGGACTATGATTATCCCATTTATCATCATTATTAATTTTCATTATTCTTATGATTATCATCAATAAACCTAATTTCGTCATGATTATCATTATTATTATTATCATTATTGCAGTTATAATGATTATTATGCTAATTATACTGTCATTTTTTCATCATTATACAATTTTATAATGATAATAACAATAATGATAATTTTAGAAATGATAATGACAATAATGCTCATTATAATAACAATAATAATATCATTATAATATGCTGTTGTCATTTATTAGTATGAAAATTATTAGAAGAGTTATTTATTGCAGTAAATATGAAAATTACCATTATAATTATCATTTTATTTTATCATTATTATTATTGTCATTATCTTTATAATTATCATTATGTTAATAATGAAGGATTATCAGAAAGTCATCATAATTACCTAATAAATTTTAAATCCTCATAGTTATCATTTAAAAGTGAAAAAAGGGTTTTTTCCTTTCTCTCAAAGGCTGTAATTACCGCCAGATTTTAGCGTTTTTTTCCGACTTTTGGATTTTATTAGTTTTAGCCTTTATTTCATTATAAATGGACTCTATGATTATTATTATCATCATTATCATCATATTGTCATTATTCTTATGATTATCATTCATTATAGTCCTTATCGTCATGAGTATCATTATTATCATTATCATTATTGGAGTTGTAATGATTTATTCGTGCTATTATTACTGTCATTTTCATCATTATAACTATTTTATAATGATAACAATAATGATAATTTTAGAAATAATAATGATAATAATACTCATTATATAACGATAATAATATATTATTATTATTTCTATTGTCATTATTATTATGATTTTTTTAGAATACAGTTAGATTAATGCTATTATTGGCGTAGTAATTATCAAAATTATCATATAGTTTATCATTTTATGAATATTATTATTATTATTAATTCATTATCATCATAATTATCATCATTATTGTTAATAATAAAGGAATTATCATGAAAATCATCATAAATTACCTAAATTAATGTTAAAATCATCATAATTTATCATTTAAAGCGAAAAAGTTTTTCGAACTTTTTCTGCAAAAGCCTGTCTATACTCTAGATTTTGCCGTTTTTTCGACGTGGGATAATATTTAGTTTTAGCCTTTATTTCATTATAAATGGACTCTATGATTATTATTATCATTATCATCATTATGTCATTATTCATATTGATTATCACCATTATTACGTTATTATCGTCAATGATTATCATTATTATTATCATTTTATTATTAATATCATTATTATTATTGTCATCGTCATCATAATTATCACCCTTATGGTTAATAATAAAGGAATGATCATGAAAATCATCATAATTACCTGAATTAATGTTAAATCATCATAGTTATCATTTAAAAGCGAAAAAGGTTTTTTCGACCTTTCTCTCAGAAGGATGTAATACGCTAGATTTTGCCGTTTTTTCGATTTTCTAATTTTATTACTTTAGCCTTTATTTCATTTTTAAATGGACTCTATGATCATTATTACCATCATTATCATTATTGTATTATTGCTATGATTATCATTATAGTCATTATCGTCATGATCATCATTATTATCATTATCATTATTGCAGTCTTGTAATGATTATTATGCTAATTATTTACTTTCATTTTCATTATAACTATTTTCATAATGATATTGACAATAATGATAATTTTAGAAATAATAATGACAATAATGCTCATTATAATACAATAATAATAATATTATTATTTATATGGTCATTATTAATATGAAAATTATTAGAATAGAGTTAATTATTGCTATTATTTTAGTAACATGCAAAATTATAATTATAATTATTATTATTTATTTATTATTACTCGCAATATCATCATAATTATCATTCATAATTGTTAATAATAAAGGAATTATGAAAATCATCATAATAACCTGAATTATTATCATTTAAAAGCGAAAAAGTTTTTTTCGACCTTTCTCTTCAAAAGGATGTAATACGCTAGATTTGCCTTTTTATCGACTTTTGGGATTTTATTAGTTTTAGCCTTTATTTCATTATAAATAGGACTATATGATTATTATTATCATCATTATTGTCATTATTCTATGATTATCATCATTATTCATTATTCTTATGATTATCATCATTATTGTCATTATCGTCATGATTATCATTATTATCATTATCATTATTACAGTTATAATGATTATTATGCTAATTATTAATGTCATTTTCATCATTATAATCATTCTTTAATGATGATAGGAATAATGATAATTTTAGAAATAATAATGACAATAATGCTCATTATAATAACAATAATAATGATATTATTATTATTTCTATTGTCATATATTTATATGAAATTATTAGAATAGAGTTAATTATTGCTATTATTGCAGAAATTATCAAAGTTATCATTATAATTATCATTTTATTATTATTATTCATTACTATTATTGTCATTATCATAATTATCATCATTATTGTTAATTATGAAGGAATTGTTATGAAAATCATCAAAATTACCAGAATTAATGTTAAAATCATCATAGATATCATTTAAAAGCGAAAAAGGGTCTTTTTCGACTTTTCTCTCATAAGGCTGTAATCGCTAGATTTTGCCCTTTTTCGACTTTTGGGATTTTATTAGTTTTAGCCTTTATATTATTATAAATGGATTCTATGATTACTATTATCATTATTGTAATCATTCTTATGATTATCATCATTATAGTCATTATCGTCATGATTATCATTATTATAATTATCATTATTGCAGTTATAATGATTATTATGGTAATTATTACTTTCATTTTCATCATTATAACTATTTTTATAATGATAACAATAATGATAATTTTAGAAATAATAATGACAATAATACTCATTATAATCACAATAATGATGATATTATTATTTCTGTTGTCATTATTAATATGAAAATTATTAGAATAGAGTTAATTATTGTTATTATCGCAGTAATTATCAAAATTATCATTATGATTATTTTATTATTCTTATCATTATTATTAGTCATTATCATCATAATTATTATTACTATTGTTAATAATAAAGGAATTATCATGAAAATCATCATGATTACATGAATTAATGTTAAAATCATAATTATCATTTAAAAGCGAAGAAGGTTTTTTTTCGACCTTTCTCTCAAAAGGCTGTAATACGCTAGATTTGCCGTTTTTTCGACTTTTTGGGATTTTATTAGTTTTAGCCTTTATTTCATTATAAATGGTCTCTATGATTATTATATCACTATCATCATTATTGCTATTATTCTTATGATTATCATCATTATAGTCATTATCGTCATGATTATCCTTATCATCATTATCATTATTGAAGTTATAATGATTATTATGCTAATTATTACTGTCATTTTCATCATTATAACTATTTTATAATAATAATAACAATAATGATAATTTTAGAAATAATAATGACAATAATACTCATTATAATAACAATAATAATGATATTATTCATTTTGTCATTATTAGTTTGAAAATCATTAGAATAGAGTTAATTATTGCTATTATTGCCGGAATTATAAACATACAATTATAATTATCATTATATTATTATCATTATCATTGTCATTATCGTCATAATTATTATAATTATTGTTAATAATAAATGAATTATCATAATTACCTGAATTAATGTTAAAATCATAATAATATTTAAAAAGTGAAAATGTTTTTTTCTACCTTTTCTTCAAAAGGCTGTAATACGCTTTTTGCCGTTTTTCGACTTTTGGAACGTTATTAGTTTTAGCCTTTATTTAATTAAAATGGACTCTATAATTATTATTATCATTTATTGTCGTTATTTTATGATTATCATCATTATAGTCATTATCGTCATGATTATCATTGTTATCATTATCGTTATTTGCAGTTATAATGATTATAATGCAAATCATTACTGTCATTTTCATCATTATTACTATTTTATAATGATAATAACAATAATGACAATTTTAGAAATATTAATGACAATAATCATTATAATAACAATAATAATGATATCATTATTTCTATTGTCATTATTAGTATGAAAATTATTAGAATAGAGTTAATTATTGCTATTATTCCAGTAATTATGAAATTATGAAATTGTATATATATATATATATATATATATATATATATATATATATATATATATATATATATATATATATATATATATATATATATATATATATATATATATATGTATATATATGTATATATATATATATATATATATATATATATATATATATATATATATATATATATATATATATATATATATAATATATATATATATATATATATATATATATATATATATATATATATATATATATATATATATATTATATATTATATATATATATATATATATATATATATATATATATATATATATATATATATATATATATATATATATATATATATATATATATATATATATATATATATATATATATATATATATATATATATATATATATATTATATATATATATATATAAATATCTACATATATATATATATATATATATATATATATATATATATATATATATATATATTTATGCATATATATATATATATATATATATATATATATATATATATATATATAGAGAGAGAGAGAGAGAGAGAGAGAGATAGATAGATAGATAGATAGATAGATATATATATATATATATATATATATATATATATATATATATATATAATATTATATATATATATATATTATATATATATATCATCATTATTATTGTCATTATTCTGATGATTACTATAGTCATTATCGTCATGATTATCATTATTATCATTATCATTATTGTAGTTATAATGATTATTATGCTAATCATTACTTTCATTTTCATCATTACAACTATTTGTATAGTGATAATAACAATAATGATAATTTTAGAATAATAATGAAATAATACTCATTAGAATAACAATATAATGATAATGTTATCATTTCTATTGTAATCATTTGTATCAAATTATTAGAATAGGGTTAATTATTGCTATTATTGCAGTAATCAAAATTCATTATAATCATCATTTTTTATTATTATCATTATTATTATTGTCACTATCATCATAATTATCATAATTTCTTATAATAAAGGAATTATCATGAAAATCGTCATTATTACCTGAATTAATGTTAAAATCATCATAATTATCATTTAAAAGCGAAAAAAGTTTTTTTGGACCTTTCTCTGAAAGGCTGTAATACGCTAGATTTTGCCGTTTTTCGACTTTTGGGATTTTATTAGTTTTAGCCTTCATCTCATTATAAATGGACTCTATGATTAGTATTATCATCATCATTATTATGTCAATATTCTAATGATTACCATCATTATAGTCATTATCGTCAAGCTTATTATTAACATTATCATTATTGCAGTTATAATGATTATTATGCTAATATTTAGTCATTTTCATCATTATAGCTATTCTTATAGTGATAATAACAATAATGATAATTTTAGAAATAATAATGACAATAATGCGCATTATAAATAACAATAATAATATATTATCATGATTTCTATTGTCATTATTAGTATGAAAATTATTAGAATAGTTAATTATTGCTATTATTTCAGTAAATTTCAAAATTATCATTATAATTATCATTTTATTATCATTATCATTATTATTATTGTCATTATCATCATTATTATCATTATTGTCAATGATAAAGGTATGATCATGAAATCATCATAATTACCTAAATTAATGTTAAAATCATCATAATTATCATTTAAAAGCGAGAAGAGAGTTTTTTTGTACCTTTCTCTCAAAAGGTTGTAATACGCTAGATGTTGCCGTTTTTTTTCGACTTTAGGGATTTTATTATGATTATGATTATTATTATCATAGTTATCATCATTATTATCATTGTTCTATGATTATCATCATTATAGTCATTACCGTCATGATTATCATTATCATTATCATTATTGCAGTTATAATGATTATTATGCTAATTATTAGTCATTTTCATCATAATAACTATTTTATAATGATAATAAGAATGATAATTTTAGAAATAAATATGACAATAATAACAATAATAATGATATTATTATTATATCTATTGTCATTATTAGTATGAAAATTATTAGAATAGAGTTAATTATTGCTATTATTGCAGTAATTATCAAAATTATCATTATAATTATCATTTTATTATCATTATTATTATTGTCATTATCATCATAATTATCATTATGGTTAATAATAAAGGAATTATCAAGAAAATCATCATAATTACCCGAATTAATGTTAAAATCGTAATTATCATTTAAAAGCGAAGAAAAGGGTTTTCGACCTTTTTCTCAAAAGGTTACAATACGCTAGATTTTGCCGTTTTTTCGACCTTAGGGATTTTATTAGTTTTAGCCTTTATTTCATTATAAATGGACTCTATGATTATTATTATCATCATTATCATAATTATTGTCATTATTCTTATGATTATCATTACAGTCATTATCGTCATTATTATCCTTATCAACATTATCATTATTGCAGTTAAAATGATTATTATGCTAATTATTACTGTCATTTTTATCATTACAACTATATTTATAATGATAATAACAATTATGATAATTTTAGAAATAATTGTCATTATTAGTATGAAAATTATTAGAATAGAGTTAAGTATTGCTATTATTGCAGTCATTATTAAAATCTATATTATAATTATCATTCTATTATTATATCATTATTATTATTGTCATTATCATCATAATTATCATCATTATTGTTAATAATAAAGGAATTATCATGAAAATCATCATTACCTGAATTAATGTTAAAATCATTATAATTATCATTTAAAAGCGAAAAAGTTTTTTTTTTTTTACCTTTTTTTCAAAAGGCTATAATCCGCTAAATTTTACCGTTTTTCGACTGGGATTTTATTAGTTATACCCATTATTTCATTATAAATGGACTCTATGGTTATTATTATCATCATTATCATCACTATTGTCATTATTCTTATGATCATCATTATAGTCATTTCATGACTATCATTATTATCATTATCATTATTGCAGTTATAAATTATTATGCTAATTATTACTCTCATTTTCATCATTATAATTATTTTATAATGATAATAACAATAATAATTTTTAGAAATAATAATGACAATAATACTCATTATAATAACTATAATAATGATATTACTTTTGTCATTGTTAATAGGAAAATTATTAGAATAGAGTTAATTATTGCTATTATTGCAGTGATCATAAAACATATAATTATAATTATCATTATATCATTATCATTATCGTCATAATTATTATCATTATTGTTGATAATAAAGGAATTATCATGAAAAATCTTTCCCCATCCTTTTCTCTCGCTCACGTACGGTCCCCAAACCCCCACTCTTCTTATATAACGCTCCACTCCAATACCGTTCTTCTGGCAAATTCTTAGGCGTTATATTTGATTCCAAATTGTCCTGGCGAGACCATATCTTGTACATCAAAGAAAAAGCTCAACGTCGCCTTCGAATCTTACAAACTCTTTCACATATCTCATGGGGCTCAGATCGCAAAACTCTCCTCAATCTTCATGTTACCTTGATTCTCTCCACTCTAGATTATGGATGCCATATCTCCTCCTCTGCCTCAACCTCTCTTCTTGCTCACCTTGATACAATCCACCACAGCGGTCTCCGCTTAGCCCTAGGCGCCTTCCGCTCCTCTCCAGTTGAGAGCCTATATACTGAATCAAGCATGCCATCCCTCTCTCGACGTCGAGCCCTTCTCTCTCTCCGATTCTATGCTCGATTTCACCAATTTTCCCTTACCAAACTATTCCACAATCCTTGCTTCATACCTTTACTTCTTCTCCACGTTTACCAACTCCTCTCCCCGTACGCATGGATACCCACCTCTCCCATTCCCCCTTCCCTCATCTCCGACCTCTCCCACTCTCTGTCCATTCCATTCCTCGATGGCTTATACCTAACCCCTGTATTTGCTCCTCAGTTTTCCCTGACCCACCAAAATCAGATATTCCCCCCTCTATCCTTCTCACTCATTTCCTTGACCATGTCTCCATTCATTCCTCCAGTATTCATGTCTACACTGACGGTTCCAAATCCATCTCAGGAGCTGGATTCACAGTAACATTCCCAAATTGCACTTTCAAATACACCCTCCCTCCTGAATCTAGTGTCCTTACTATAGAACTATATGCACTCCTTTTTGCCTTAAGACGCATATACTCATCCACCTCTTCCTCTTTTACTATTTTTACTGACTCCCGTAACTCTTTAACCCTTATAAAGTCTATGCACTCGACCAATCCCCTTGTCTGTAAGATTCAGAACTGGTTGTTCTATCTATCCACACGTCACAAATCTGTCAGATTTTGCTGGGTAGCCAGCCATGTTGTAATCCCTGGCAATGAACAGGCAGATACTCTTGCACGCTATGCCGCAATGTCCACATCACCTCAACAACGCTTCTCACATAGTTCAGCTACGGATTACTACCCCAATTTAAAACCTTCTTGTATACCCGATGGCAATCTTTTTGACCAAGACTCTACAACATTAAATTACATACCGTAAAACCATCAATCTCCTCTTGGTCAGCTCCATTTCACAAAAAAACAGACGTTGGGGAGACGGCCCTCGCACGATTACATATTGGCCACACTCACCTAACACATGCCTAACTAATGTCACGCTCAGACCCGCCCCTATGTCCTCTATGTAACGTCCCTCTTTCAGTCCCACACATTCTCTTGTCCTGTCCACGCTTTAATACAGCACGTACCTCTGCTTTTCCACACCTATCCTCCCTTCAACGACCTCCCAACATATCAGACATCCTTACAGAATCCCACATCCCCCTTTACTATACCTTCCTATAGTGCTATATGACCTTAGATGTCTGGCACATTTATCTTAACCATTAACCATTAACCATTACCGCCTAATCAGCCTTATGAGCCACATAACCAAAATCCTTATTCGCATAATTATGACCAGAATGAAAAAAGGTTATTCACATTGAGATCAGCTGGGAACAATTTGGCTTTCGGAAAAAACAAGGGTACAAGAAACGCAATCTTCTTCATGAGTTCCATAACTGAAAGAAACATACAAATGCAACAAGATGTCTATGCAGCCTTTATTGACTACGAAAAAGCATTCGACAGAGTGAAGCACATAAATATAATGAAGGTTTTAGAAGAATTGATGGAAAAGACATCAGAGTCCTAAAGAACCTTTATTGGGATCAAATGGCAGCAATATCAATTGACGGTGAACTCAGCGAATGGAATCAAATCAAAAGAGGTGTAAGACAGGGCTGTTATCTCTCCTGACCTGTTCTCCCTCTATGCTGAGGTAATCATGCGAAAAGTTAAACAAAGATCAGATCATCTGAAATTTACTATAGATGGTGTGAGTATTCAAAACATTAGATGTGCTGACGACACAGTGCTCTTGGCTAGAAGCAAAGCTGACTTTGAAAATCTCCTATATATTCTAAAAGAAAGTGAAACTAGAGGCCTGAATATATAATGGTGTTCTCGAGAAACAAGATACCTCCGAAATGCAAGAGCACTCTCGATGATGAAGAACTACAAGTTGAAAACTTCAGCTATCTTGGAAGTATTCTCATGCAAGACTGACTTAGAAAATCTCCTATATATTCTAAAAGAAAGTGAAACTAGAGGCCTGAATATAAACAAGAAGAAAACAAAGCTAATGGTGTTCTCGAAAAACAAGATACCTCCGAAATGCAAGAGCACTCTCGATGATGAAGAACTACAAGTTGAAAACTTCAGCTATCTTGGAAGTATTCTCATGCAAGACTGCAGATGCAGCTCAGACATCAAAACGCGGATAGCTTTGGCAAAAAAGTCCTTTACAGACATGTCAAGTACATTCACCAACAATAAGCTGGGAATTGAAACAAAAAAAGAGAATGATGAAGTGTTATATCTGGTCCATCCTAACGTACGGATGTGAATCATGGACCTTAAGCAAGCAAGACGAAAGTCGGTTAGAAGCTATGGAAATGTGGATTTACCGTCGCATGAAGGAAATTTCGTGGATAGAGAAGAAAACAAACAAAGAAGTTCTGGAAATGGTTGGAGAGGAGAGGAACTTGTTAAAAACTATTCGTCAAAGACAACTGAAATTCGTCGGGCACATCACCAGAGAAGATTCAATCGAGAAACTGAGTTTGGAAGGCAGAGTGGAGGGATATAAGAGCCGAGGAAGACAGAAGGGTGGTAGCGTAGCAGCAGCGGCTGTCACCATCCCCTCGGCAGCGGTGGACGGTGTGGGCTGCTGGCTCTTCAGGAGAGTCGCCAACGCCTGCATCTGTGACTGCAACTGCGACTGCATCTGTGCCTGCATGCGGGTCAGCTGGTTCCCTATCTGCGCACCCAGCCGGTCCATAAGCCGGGCTTCCAACTCGGCCAGTTGCCAGTAAGCTACTAGCCGCAACAGCCCGGGCATCATGCAGCACACCTCCCGAAGCCATGGGTGGTTCGGCCTCAAGTCCTGCGTCCTCCGGGGTCGGTGGACGAGACCTTGACTGTGAGGTCTTATTGCGGGGTATGGCAGGCAGCAACTGCGAATTGTGGGGCCGTGAAGTTCGCGACCGCAAACTATACTGGGCTGGCCCACAGCCCTCCACGTCGCACTGAAAAATGTCACTGCACTTTGGGCGTGACACACTGGCGGTATACCAGCACCCATGCGGACAATGCGTTATTCACTAAGCACAGTTCACATACACAGGCACCAAAAAAAAAAAAAAAAAAAAAAAAAAAAAAAGTTGATAAAAAAGTTCACACAGGTATACACAACACAAGTAAAACAATACCAAAGTTCGTAAAAACAAAGAACACTGGTAAAACAAATAAAACATAAAAAGGCAAAAATGGCAAAATGACAAAAATAGTAAAATTACATTTAAATAATGGGTACTGGTCAGGAAACATAAAACACGAGTAAAATTGCAAAAAAATTAAAAATAAATAAAATTAACCCTGAGGGAAAAAAAATCAGAAAAAGAAGCGGTAAAAGAAACCTGCTAAAACAATACAATAAGTAAACTAAAAATCGAAAAACAAATTGAAATCCGAGAAAAGCAGCAGCAAAACCTGATACAAATGATATCCATAAAAAGTTGAAGTAAAAAGCTAGAAAAAAAACTAGCTCAATAAAACAATAAAATTACCCATAAAAGTTAAAGTAAAATAAAAAATAAAAATACTGAAACCCCATGTCATTTAAGTAAAAGATACAATACTAAAAACCCATGACATTTAAGTAAAACAGAAAATACAATAAAACAAGGCGTGGGCAGGGAAGTAAACAAAACCCTATCCCTCGCCAGCCACCACGAATCTGTAGCGTGGTCAAGTGTGGGGGCACCGACACTCACCCTACTACAGGAGCTGACGAGTGATCCTCGGACCGTAGAGAAGATGTGGGCATGGGCGTGGGGAAAAGCCGGCCATTACTACCTCCTACAGGAGTGGATACAAAAACTGTTCATGTGCACGGCTTTATTTCACGAAGCACTACTGCTACTACAGCCTCGAAATCACAGATGAGGCAACGACAGTCACTGGCAACAAGGTAGCACCGCAGCATATCACAAAATATCACAGTGAGGCACAAATCAAAGATCAAGAGTCCTCCCCAGCCCACACTCACACCTCTCCACAGGCAAGGTCACCCGCCAACTGCCCTCTGTGGTGACTCCACGGCGCGTCACGGCAGGGGTTGCCAAGCACCCAATTTGTAAGAGGTTTGAGTGTGGGTTAAATGCACACCTCTCACACCCAAAACTTACAAAACAATCTTCTGGAGGTGGGGCGTTTAGGAAATGGGCAAGGGCTTGCCAAAAGGGCGTCAGAAGAGGCATTAAAATAAAAGTGAACATCCCAAGTGGGTAACACGACCACCCGTTCGCATAAGCGAATCCATGAATCCGGGGCGCGTTCATGTAATTAAAAATACGTATGATAATAATAATCATAGAGTCCATTTATAATGAAATGAAGGCTAAAACTAATAAAATCGCAAAAGTCGAAAAAAACGGCAAAATCTAGCGTATTGCAGCCTTTTGAGAGAAATACGTAACTCTACAATGATAATAATAACAATAGAGTCCATTTATAATGAAATAAAGGCTAAAGCTAATAAAATCCCAAAAGTCGAAAAAACGGCAAAATCTAGCATATTGCAGCCTTTTGAGAGAAAGGTCGAAAAAAAAAACCTTTTTCGCTTTCAAATGATAATTATGATGATTTTAACATTAATGCAGGTAAATTGATGATTTTCATGATAATTCCTTTATTATTAACAATAATGATGATAATTATGATGATAATGACAATAATGATAATGATAGATAATAATATGATGATTATAATGATATTTTTCATAATTACTGCAATAATAGCAATAATTAACTCTATTCTTATAATTTTCATATTAATAATGACAATAGAAATAGTAATATCATTATTATTGTTATTATAATGAGTATCATTGTCATTATTATTTCTAAAATTATCATTATTGTTATTATCATTATAAAAATAGTTATAATGATGAAAATGGCAGCAATAATTAGCATAATAATCATTATAACTGCAATAATGATAATGATAACAATGATATTCATGACGATAATGACTATAATGATGATAATATAAGAATAATGACAAGAGTGATGATAATAATAATCATTAGTCCATTTATAATGAAATAAAAGCTAAAACTAATAAAATCCCAAGTCGAAAAAACGGCAAAATCTATCGCATTACAGCCTTTTGAGAAAAAGGTAAAAAAAAAAACCTTTTTCACTTTTAAATGATAGTTATGATGATTTTAACATCAATTCAGGTAATTATGAGGATTTTCATGATAATTCTTGTATTATTAACAATAATGATGATAATTATGATGATAATGACAGTAATTATAATGATAATAAATGGTAAAATGATAACTATATTGATAATTTTGATAATTACTGCAATAATAGCAATGATTAACTCATTTCTAATAATTTTCCTACTAATAATGACAAAATAATTAATATTATTATTATTGTTATTGTAATGAATATTCTTGTCATTATATTTCTAAAATTATCATTATTGTTATCATTATAAAATAGTTATAATGATGAAAATGACTAATAATTAGCATAATAATAATTATAACTGCAATATGATAATGATGATAAGGATAATCATGACGATAATGACTAAAATGATGATAATCATTAGGATAATGACAATAATAATGATAATGATGATAATAATCAGCATAGAGTCCATTTATAATGAAATAAAGGCTAAAACTAATAAAATCCAAAAGTCGAAGAAACGGCAAAATCTAGAGTATTACAGACTTTTGAGAGAAAACTCGAAAAAAAAACCTTCGCTTTTAAATGATAATTATGATTGTAACATTCATTCAGGTAATTATGATGCGTTTCATGATAATTCCTTTATTATTACCAATAGTGATAATAATTATGATGATAATGACTAATAATAATGATAAGAGTAATAAAATGATAATTATAATGATAATTTTGAAAATTACTGCAATAATAGCAAATATTAACTCTATTCTAATAATTTTCATATTAATAACGACAATAGAAATAATAATAATACCATTACTATTGTGATTATAATGAGTATTATTGTCATTATTATTTCTAAAATTATCATTATTCTTATTATCATGCNACTCCTCGCCAGGCAGTGCATATTGGGGAAGTACCAGGCACCCTGCAGGTTCTGAAACGTACAGTGGACCCTGGGATGAATCGCAGTCGATGGGCAGTGTGCGTGTCGCAGGGCCTGTGGCTGAAGATGGTTGGGGACGTAAACCTGCCTAACTACCCAGTCTGGAAAAGTCCGCAGGTAGTACAGAACGCCCTCCATCTCAAAACTGGAGAGTGCCACAGGAGGTCTCTCCCTAGGTACAGTCTAGCCGACCAAGCAGGTTCGCGCATGCCGGGTCTTGTAGTTGGTGCTCCCTCATCTGCTCAGCCGTCATCCTGGTGAGGTCCAGTGGGTCTGCAGCCTCCTCACGTGCCTCTTAGGCTTGCTCTAGTGGGCAAGCTTTCTCCGCAGATGGAGATGCATCACCTGCAGGTCGCAAAAGGAGATCTGGCACATGGTTGCTGGCCCCTATCTTGTACTTGAGCACAAAGTCATAGCCCCCAAGCTCGTATGCATACCGACTCAGACGGGTGCTCTTTGTGCGCCTGGAAAATACCTCAACCAGGGGCTGGTGATCTGTCCAGACTTCAAACTGTCGACCGTAGATGTACGGGTCAAAGGCTCGGACAGCTTCCACCACAGCCAGCGCCTCCAGGTCGATAACGGCGTATCGGGTCTCAGCATCCTTCAGGGTACGGGACCAGTAGGCGACAGCACAAGGCACACCCTCTGCGTCACGCTGAAGAAGGGCCCCACCTAAAGCCTGTGTGCTGGCATCGCAGTGCACCTCGAAGGGCTGACTGAAGTTTGGTAGGCAAAGCACAGGGTTCCTTACCAAAGTGTCCTTCTAAGCGGTAAAGGCCAGCTGAGCAGCGTCTCCCCACTCAAACTTCACCCCTTTCTTGGTAAGGGCTGTCAAGGGCTTAGCCATTGCCGCAAACCCCTGGATATGGCGACGGAAGAAACCACAAGCACCCACGAAGCGGCGGACATCCTGCACTGAGCGAGGTCGCTTCATGTCAGCAATGGCAGCAGTCTTGTCGGGGTTGGGTCTCACATCCTCAGGACCAACAATGAAGACCTGGTGCTTGGCAAGTTCACACTTCGCCAGGTTTAACTTCATCCCTGCGTCGTTCAGAAGGGCTAGAGTCTCCTGGAGATGCTGCAAGTGTTCGTTGAAGCTGAACCACATGGTCCAGATATGCGAGGGTGTGACGTCCCAAGACCGAAGCCAAGACAACGTTCATGGTCCTCTGGAACGTCGTCGGTGCAGTTGAGAGGCCGAAGGGAAGTCTGCGAAACTGCAACAGTCGATAGCCGTCAGTGAAGGCAGTCTTTTGGCGATCATCAGGGTGCACAGAGATGGCCCAGTAGGCTGACCGGTTATAGAGAATAGTGAACCAGGTGCGCCCTGTCAGAGAGTCCAGTATCTCGTCAATGCGGGGAAGAGGGTAGGCGTCTGAGGTCGTCACCCGATTCAGGCCCCGGTAGTCGACACAGAACCGGTGAGTTCAATCCCTCTTGACCAGTACCACCAGTGACAGCCAAGGGCTCGAGGATGGTTCATTAACGCCTTGGGTCAGCATACGATCACACTCTGTGCGTATCACTTCCTTCATCTTTTGTGGAAGCCTCCACTGTCGCACACAAACTGGGGTATCGTTTGTAGTGACGATACCATGCTGCAATCCTGGAACATGCCCTACTGACAGCTTGTCTCCTGAGAACAGAGTTGGGAAACGGTCTAGCACTTCATGTAGCTGCCCCTCCTGGTCTGTTGTCAGATGCGGGGGCACCGACTGCCTCAAGTCCTCATCCTCGTACCCAAAGTCCAGACATGCAGTACTGTAGTAATCGACATCCTGGAACTCACCACAGTCCAAAAACTCGTCCTCCTCTGAGAACTCTTCTGACTCCTGGTCTGGAGTGGCCGTGGCCATCAAGCGTTCTGCAGGAACCAGCTGTCTGGGGTGTCGGAGGTCATCGCAGAGGCTGGGACTGTGCATACCACCTCCTCTGGTTCCAGGAAAGAAGCATACCCCAGCACAGTACCTGGGCGAACCTTCCGTGGCTTCGGGTGCGGGTTAACAACCCACACACTGGAACGGTGACCCTGGACAGTCACAAGGGTGCGGGGAACGGTGAGGCGATCAGTGCAGGTCTCAACAATGGCCAGGCGTGTGTCATCAAGAGAGCTGCGGGTCAAAGTAGCAGCCACAAACTTGCCAGACCTAGCCTCTACCACAGTCTCCCCAGCTACGTGGACAGGCGAGACGGCTACCGGTGAAGGGGACTGCGACAGCTCAAGAGATTCGACTGCTTCAGGGGTTTCGTCAGCAACATCATGGCAAGCAGGCACATGATAACCAGTTATGCCCCCTCTGGTGAACGATATTCTGTGACGGCAGCCATCCCACTCCACGTAGTTCTTGGCAGAGAGACCTTCAAGGACCATGCAGACAGGGAAGCAGTGTAACAGATCAGATGGCCTGAGACGCCCTGTAACGCTCTTGAGCTGGCGTGCAAGCGGATTCCATCGTCACCTCTGACCCTGTGTCCAAAAAGCAGGAAAACGTCTTACCCTCCACCTCAAGGACTATCATTGGCCGTCCAGTGAACCTAGTTCTTGGCTGGCTGTTCAGTTCCCGTTGTGCAAGCACGGCCGCCCGCAAGCTGGGAGACTCCACCCGAGCGGCCTTGGCCAAAGGGACACGTAGCTCTTAGGTGCCCCGTCTCACCACAGTTGTAGCACCGACCTCTTCTTGCCCGGCAATCGCTGGTGTGATGGCCCTCCATCCGATGGTAGCCACACCAAGGTCGCTGCCGACTTCCCATCGTGCGAGGAGACCATCTGCGGGGTGATGTTGCGGCAGGGGTTCGAGCTGGCTGTGAACCTGTGTCAGGAACGGCGGATGCAGGTGTCCTACCAACCAGCGCCGCTTGAAGTAGAAGGTCCTCGTAAAACTCCAGGCCAGGTGTGGTTGCATCAGGATATTGCCCTGGGTGGTACAAGCCCAGGACCATCCTGTCACGTGTGCTAGGCTGAGGTGGCCACAAACTCGACGACCGTCCCATCCTCAGGAGCCCATGAACATCAGGCAGGGTGTGTCTCGCCCCAACCACAGAATCCCAGACGGCCTTGCACTTCTCGGCCATCTTACGAGCAGAGGGGAAGTCGTGCCAGAGTAACTGTCCACGAAGCCAACCAGGCAGTCCTTCCCGGAAGGTGCGCTGCATCAGGCCCTCAGCATTCCCGATGTCTTGTGAATAGTCGCGCACACCTTGCTGCACTGCCAGTTCCACTGAGCGAAAGAAGTCCAGCGGCCCCTGACCTACTGCCACCCTTGCCTGGTCAAGCATATCGTAAAAATGCTGAGCCGTGGCCACACCACGGAACTGGTCCCGGAGTTGAGCCTTGAAACTCACCCAGTCCTGGATGCTGGCGAACACAGGACTGTACAGCACCGACCAGGCATATCCACTTACCCTGCTACGTGCCATGCCGTGCCATGCCATGTAAGCCTCAGAGGTGGCAGGCCGGGTCGAAAGCTCGATGCTGGATATCCAGGACTCCAGCTCCTGACTTCGCTGAATGCCCTGGGAGGCAGGCGTCTCACCACAAAAGATGGGCACCTCATCTCGTCCACTGGCCAGTGTAGAGCGAGGACAGTTATGACCACACGGTTGAGCTGGCTCTGACTGGAAGTAGGGCATTGTACAATTCACAGCTGCTTGAGGCGCCATATGTAGATGGGCAGGGGGCTGTGAGACCGGTGTAGCTTGCTGCAGGTGCGGCCCATACAGTGTCGGCTGAGGCAGCACTGAAGGTTGTGGATTGGCCGCAGGCCCTGGTACGGACCCCGACAACATGACTGGTGGTGGCTGCAATCCGGATGCAGACGAGGAAGCTGGCTCTCTGGAGGTAGCAGCTGCAACCCATTGGTGCCCTAGGGTGTCTCTCCTATCTCCTGCATCAGCATCTGGCTGGCCACCCAACAAAGGAGCCAAGTACGAGGCTACAGGTGCAGGATGCTGCGTACTTACAGTCACAGGTGGAGGCAGACGAGGCAGCTGCTCAGCGACCTCCTCGCTACGAGGCTGAAGGGTTGACAAGGGTGGTAGCGTAGCAGCAGCGGCTGTCACCATTCTCTCGGCAGCGGTGGACGGTGTGGGCTGCTGGCTCTTCAGGAGAGTCGCCAGCGCCTGCATCTGTGACTGCAACTGCGACTGCATCTGCGCCTGCATGCGGGTCAGCTGGACCCCTCTCTACGCACCCAGCCGGTCCATAAGCCGGGCTTCCAACTCGGCCAGTTGCGCTTGCGGCAGCTCTAAGCTACTAGCCGCAACAGCCCGGGCATCATGCAGCACACCTCCCGAAGCCATGGGTGGTTCGGCCTCAAGTCCTGCGTCCTCCGGGGTCGGTGGACGAGACCCTGGCTGCGAGGTCTTATTGCGGGGCATGGCAGGCAGCAACTGCGAACTGTGGAGTTCGCGACCACAAACTATACTGGCCCACAGCCCTCCACGTCGCACTGAAAAATGTCACTGCACTTTAGGCGCGACACACTGGCGGTATACCAGCACCCCTACGGACAATGCGTTATTCACTAAGCACAGTTCACATACACAGGTACCACAGAAATAATAATAGAAATAAAAAAAACTGTTGATAAAAAAAGTTCACACAGGTATACACAACACAAGTAAAACAATACCAAAGTTCGTAAAACAAAGAACGCTGGTAAAACAAATAAAACATAAAAAGGCAAAAATGGCAAAATGACAAAAATAGTAAAATTACATTTTAAAAAAATGGGTACTGGCCAGGAGACATAAAACACAAGTAAAATTGCAAAACAATAAAAATACATAAAATGAACCCTGAGAAAAAAAAATCAGAAAAAGAAGCAGTAAAAGAAACCTGCTAAAAAACAATAATAAGGAAAAAATCAAATGAAATCCGAGAAAAGCAGCAGCAAAACCTGCTAAAAATGATACCCATAAAAGTTAAAGTTGAAAACAAAGTAAAAAGCTAGAAAAAACAAGCCCAATAAAACAATAAAATTACCCATAAAAGTTAAAGTTAAAAACAAAACAAAACAAAAATACTGAAACCCCATGACATTTGAGTAAATGATACAATACTAAAAACCCATGACATTTAAGTAAAACAGAAAATACAATAAAACAAGGCGTG
>NW_020872559.1:716066-718071 GCF_003789085.1 Penaeus vannamei
TTGAAATTCCTTTATTAGACAGTGAAATCACACGAGAAGAGGTTCAGATGTGTATAAACAAGCTGAGAGCAGACAAAGCAAGCGGCCCGGATGGCATATGTCCTGGATTTTTAAAGTATTGCCTATCCAATGGCTGTTATGCATTACAAGCCTTTTTAATGTAGTATTTGCTTCAAATTTTTATCCATCATCATGGCGGCTTGCGAGACTGTTTACTATATTTAAACGAGGTGACCGATTATTACCTTCCAATTACCGTGGTATAAATGTAATAAATAGTATTTCAAAAATATACGACATGATTTTATGCAATCGTCTAACGCAGTGGTTTACACCTTTTAGAGAACAGGCAGGTAGCCAGTCAAAACGAGGATGCTTAGAACACATCATCACGCTAAGATTGTTAATCGATTTAGCTAAGAGAAAGAAATTTACGCTTTTTGTTACTTTCGTAGACTTTACGCAAGCTTATGACCGTGTGCCGCGAGCCACTGTTTCGCGTATTGCAGCGACTGGGATGTGGTGCGGTAATGCTGGCAGCCTTGGTTGCCATGTACCCCGCCACTCAGAGCGTTCTAGGGACGGCCATCATCACAGCCACTGTGGGCGTGCGGCAGGGATCCCCCACCTCTTGTATATTATTTGTTCTTTTTATTGATGACCTCATTAGGCTACTGAAGGAGAAGTGTGGGCGGGATGGATTCCTGTCGTGGCTTCACATGCTCGTCTTGATGGACGATACCGTTCTCTTGTCCACCTCCGCAGGTATGTCAAAGAAGATATCAATTCTTCTAGAGTTTTTTGCAACGATTATGGAATGAAAGTCAACATGAGCAAGACAAAGTTCTTCGGCATCAATGTAGTCCCGCGAGCGAGAGCCTTTTCATGTACACGGCGGACAGTGCAATGGTGCGACCGATACACGTACCTGGGTAGTGTATTCACAAGCGAAGGTTCACTTTCATCAGCTATTGCTGCCCATGCACAGGTGAAAATGTGCCACATATTGAAGTTCATTTCATATGTGAAAAAGAATGTTGATACGCCCTTTTATGTAAAAAAAGACTTTTTCACGCTGCTTTAATGTCATCTGTACTTTACGGATGTGAGTCGTGGCTAGGGGGTAGTCTGAAACCCATAGAAAAGTTGTATAACTGGGGTATTAAACAACTTTTAGGCGTGCGTATGTCTACTTGTAATGAAATATGTTATTTGGAACTAGGGATGCCGCCAGTAAAAGCAATAGTTGCGCAAAAGCAACGTAAATACTTTAGGAATATGTGGAGTGAGAGAAGGGCAATGGATGATGACCCATGGACACATGTGTCAGGCTTGTACTGGAGAGTGACACGCTCACCAGCCGCAGTGTGTTCGACCTTATTCACAGGGACACGGATGACTTTGGGGAAGCGATGGCAGCGGTAAAGCTTTCTGTCCGTAGTTCCAACTCTTCACGTAGAGCAACGTATGCACTTTTAAACCCTTCCTTTAGTGTTCATGATGTATACCTCCAAAGAAAATTTATAAATGATGTGTTTAGAGGCTCATTTTCTAAGCTACGAGTTAGCGGGCACAGTTTGGCAGTGGAGACGGGGCGCTGGAACATGCGCGGGAGGGGCCGCCTTCCTTTGGAGGAGGCTGTGCCCATGGCGCAGTGCAAACAGAGTTTTGTGGTGGAGTCGTGCCCCCAAACTCTATCTCTGCGAGACCAGTACCAGTTCAACTCGTGGCAAGAGCTCATGGCAAAAGATGTGGATGAGACAATTAAATTGTGCATATCATTCTATCAATGTATCATTAGTGATGTGGCCTTAACATAGCTGTAAATACATACTCTACTGTTTCAATCGTTTTGAAATTGATTACTCTTTATGTCAGTGCTTTTTATTTTTTTAGCGTGTGGATTCCATTATTCTGATAGTTCTTACTTAGTATTTATTCTTTAGATGATATAATATGGTTGAATGGTATTTGTATTATATATCTGTGTACGTCTCTGTAATCG
>NW_020872560.1:0-5000 GCF_003789085.1 Penaeus vannamei
AAAAAGGTTAGGGAAGAAGGAGAGAGGACAGAGAAAGAGGGAGAGAGTAATATTAGAAAGAGAAAAGAGGAAAGGCACACATACACCACACATATAGTAAGAAAGCAGAGAGAGGCAAGTATATATATATATATATATATTTATATATATATATATATATATATATATATATATATATATAGAGAGAGAAGAGAGAGAGAGAGAGAGAGAGAGAGAGAGAAAGAGAGATAGAGAGAGAGAGGCAGACAAAGAGAAAGACAAAGACAGACAGAAGAATCAAAGACACAGACAAACAACAAACCAGAAAAAAAAAAACAAATTACAAACAGAGGACAAGAAAACAACAACGCCAAACGTAGCCCAAAAAAGAAAACGGGAAACCTCTCAAACAGAAAAACGAGCTCCGCCCCCCCCCCGCACACACAAAAAGGTAAAGTAGGTTAGTGCATTTTCGCAGTTAGATTAAACTCAAGATACGGAGATATGCGAAGCTGGTGGCCCGAGACCGAATCAGGGAAGGCCAACCACTCAGCCGGTTCCTTGGCTGGATGTTAGACCTTTAGCGACCGAGTGTCCTTTCCTGGCTCTAAAGTTTAAAATAGTTTGCGCTAACATCTGAAGATTTAAGATAAAATCCGGTGGAATTGGCACTGACTACGATGGTGTACAATTGTTTTTATTATTACAAGCAGACGATATAATCTTATCAGAATATGAAGATCTACAAAAACTCCTGGATATCGTATATAAACGGAGCGTTGATTAATGAACATTTAAACTATTCTGGCAGACGATCTTGCTGTAAGAGCATCAGCAGCCCTTAGCTCATTGCATTCCTCATATTCTATAGATAAATAATAGGGTGGGATACGAAACTTTCAAGAAACTGTACGATGCATGTATTTAAAAAATGCGATTATAGTGCATCTTGACCCAAAACTCGACGCTGTACATAATGCTTTGAGGACGTATTTTCGTGTCCACAAATATTGCCTTGTTTCAGCCTTACAAGGAGAAACGGGGTATAGAGTTAGGTATTCTTTCGTCACACGAACGCACCCGGATTCGCGGATTCATGTATGCGAACGGGTGATGGTCATGTTGCCCACTTGGGATGTTACTCATATTTTGATGGTCTCGCTGACGTCCTATGTTAAGCCCTCGTACATCTAAACCGCCGTGAGAATAGATAGTGAGTTTTGAGCTCGTAGTCCACACTCAAAATCTCTTTCTATTTGAGTAGTTGGCGGTAACCTTGATTGTGGAAGGGTGTGAGTGTGGGCGGGGGAGGACTCCTGATTTCCCGTCTATTGTGCCTTATTGTAAAACTACTTTTTTTGCTAGTCATTGCTCTCGCCTTGATAACCTGATCGATGTGATCTGTTGTGATCTGATTTAATGTGACCTTATCTGATGTGATCTGATGGAATCTGATCTGATGTGATCTGACCTTGTCTGATGTGATCTGACCTGATATGACCTGATGTGATTTGATGACCGATGTGAACTGATCCTGAACCTGAATGTGATGACTGATCTGACCTGCTGATCTGATGACCTGCTGATCTGATGACCTGACTGATCTGATGTGACCTGATCTGATGTGATTGATCTGATGTGACCTGACCTGATCTGATGTGACCTGACCTGATCTGATGTGACCTGACCTGATCTGATGTGACCTGATCTGATGTAATCTGATCTGATGTGACCTGACCTTGTCTGATGTAACCTGACCTGATCTGATGTGATTTGACCTGATCGATATGGTCTGATGCGATATAGCCTGATCTAATGTCATCTGATCATTTTTATGTGACCTGACCGATGTAACCTGATGTGATCTAGCCTGATCTGATGTGATCTGACTTGGTCTGATGTTATGTGACCTAATTTGATGTTATGTGACCTGATCTGATTAATCTGACCTGATCTGATGTGATCTGACTTGGTCTGATATGTGACCTGATCTGATTAATCTGACCTGATCTGACATGATCTGGCCTGACCTGATGTGATTTGACCTAACCGATGTGAGCTGCTGATCTGATCTGATGTAATCTGACCCTGATGTGATCTGACCTGTTCTGATGTGATTTGACCTGACCGATGTGAGCTGATGAACTGATATGATGATCTGATGTGATCTGACTGTATTGATATAACCTGACTTGATCTAATGTTATATTTGATGTGACCTAACTTGATCTGATGATATGACTTGGTCTGACATATCTGTAATCTGATCTGATATATATAACTTGATCTAATTCGATGTGATGAGACCTAACCTGATCTGATGTGATTGTCTTGATCTAATTTAATCAGATCTTATATGATGTGATTTGACCTGATCTGATCTGACCTGATCTGATGTGATCTGACCGTTTAATGTAACCTGACCTTATCTAATGTGATTCTCTACTCTCTTTACTACTACTACTTGTAAAGATCATACTCATGATAATGATAATAATGACAATGAATAATGATAACAATAATAATATTAATAATGATGATGTTAATGATGATATGATAAAAACAATAGTAATAAGTATGATAAGATGATGATGATGATGATAATGATAATGATAATAATAATGATAATGATAATGATAATAATATATAATAATGATGAAGATATAATGAAATAATAATGATAATAAATAATAATGATACTAATAATGATGATGTAATACTAATATAATAATAATAATAATAATAATAATAATAATAATAATAATAATAGATAATTAAAAATATAATAATAATAATAATAATAAAGATAAAAATATAATGATAAGTAATAATGATAAAGATAATGATAACAGAATAATAATGATAATGATAATGATGATGATAATGATAATAATGATAAACGACAATAATGATTATGAAAATAAAATGATAATAAAAAAGGATAATGAAAATAATAATGATAAAGATAATGAATTAATAATCATAACAATAACACTGATCACAAAAAATTATGATAATAATGATAATGATAACAATAATGTCAACAATATTATTTCATATAAAAAATAACAACGATGGTAATAACTCATCATTATCATCATCATTATGATAATAATTATGATAACAAAAAGAGTAATAAATACCAACACGAACAATAACAATAATAAAAAAACAATAACAAAAGCCAAAAAGAATGACGATAATGATGATAATGATAATAAAAATGATACAGAAGACTTTTGAATAATTTCACTCCTTAGTTTCTCCTTGAAAGTGGTTGCGCGAAATTGAATTGGCAAGACGGCTGTGTGGGATTCGGTGGTGCAATTTGGTTCTGTTTGTTTAATTCCATTGGTCGGTTGTCATCTTTATTATCCTTGTCCTGATCAGCATAGGTAAGGTGGTGATTCTGATGATGATTCTGATGATTATGATGGTGATAGTAATTATCGTCATAATCTTCATTAACATTATCATTATCATCATTCTCATGATATATTCATCTTCATCATCATTCATCATCATCATCATCATCATCATCAACATCATCATTATCATCATCATCATCATCGCCGCCATCATCATCATCATCACCATCACCAACACCATCATCATCACTACCATCATTATAATCATCACCATTCATCATTATTAACTAGATCATGTTCAAATTATGATGGCGATAGCTGTAATAATTGATGACAACAATAAAAATAATAATAGCAGTGACAATGATATCAGTAATATTGATACTAATGTTAATATCAATAAAATTATGTTAACAATTATTATAATTTAAAAAATAATGGTAATAAAATAATGACAATTATATAGTAATGGTAAGATTGATAATGCTTAATAATAGCAATAATAATGATAATAATAATAATAATAATGATAATGATAATAATAATCATGATAATAATAAAAAAAGGATAATGATAATAATAATGATAATAATATTATAAAATATTGATATTGATGATAATAATAATGATAATTATAATAATGATAATGATAATGATAGTAAAAACAGATAATCATGATAAAACAAAAGAAACAACAATAAAAACAACAAATATTATGATAATCTTCATCTTACGGTTTGAGTGAGAGAAGAAAGAAATGAAAAAAGTGGAAGAAAAAAATAACTAAATAGTATCAGGAAAAAGAAAAGACAAAAAAAAATAAGGAAATAACGGAAAATGATAGTGTAAAGAAAGGAAAGAGAAAATTATGAAAAAGAAGAAAGAGAAAGTAAACAAAAATCAAGAAAATCTATAGAACAAAAAATATAGAAAAAACAGAAAACGAATGATAGAGAAAATAAAGAAAACTAAGACAATCAAGAAAAGGAAAAACAAAAGAAAGTAACGAAAGAAAATGAAAATAACGAGGAAAAGGAAACAAAAAGAAATAATGAAAGAAAATGAAATAACGAAAGAAATGAAAAGAAAAACGAAAAAAAAGTAACGAAAGAAAAAGATGAAAAGAAAAAGAAAAAAAAAAAAGAGAGAGAAAGAGGAAGATCTTCACAGGCACACAGGCGAGGCGGAGGAGCGGGGGGGGGGGGGTAGAGAAGCCTGAAATACGGAGAAAGTTGGCAGTTCGAGTCAAGTCCGAAAAGAAAGTCCGTGTGTGTCTGTATATATGAATATTTTGAATATACTCACTCGTATATTTCTATGCATATAGGCACATACCCGCACATGCAATCATATACAGACGTAAATGCACACACATACATATACAGGCACATGCACAGAAACAGACATATATTGTTACAGACATACATAGGTACACATAGTCACAGATACACACGCATAACACAACCGCATACATATATTCATACAAACACACACATAAACGCAATTATACATGCACAAACACACACGCAAATACGCACAAACACACACACACGAACAAACACACATACACAAACACAAGTACACACACGCAACAAGCAATCACATACACACTCAAACACACATATTTGACAAAAATGACAAAATCAGTTGCAT
>NW_020872560.1:10000-12500 GCF_003789085.1 Penaeus vannamei
GTGGCAGGTGGCAAAAGGGTGAATCGGAACGAGAGAAACGTGCGAGTGAAACATGGAAGACCTGCGGAATTTTATCCTTGGTCGGGCTGCTGGGGCAAGCAAATCTCCATGCACGCAGCACTTGCTTCGTACATCACTAAACTGCACATCACTTCACGGAAAGGCGAATCTGCTCTATTTTCTGCTCCTCTTCCACTACACTCTCTCTTCTCACCTCTTTTGCCTGTCATTATCTTCTTCTCTCTTCTGGTGTGCCGGTGTATGCTCCTTTCCCCTTTTATCTCGTCCAGCTCACTCGTGTGTGTGGGCTGCGCTTCGTTCTGCTCTACCTCTCTTAAGCTGTGTTCTGGCATCAGATAGTGTTGATAGCGTACCGTACTGCGTTCTTCGTTCGGGTCTGGTGCTGGGTTGCCTGCTCAGGTTCTCTATGTATTTTTATGGGGGTGCTCAGTCGCTACTCTGCTTGTCCTCGATCTGCTGCGTGCGTGCGTCTCTCTTGTCTCTCCTGGGCTGCTCTCCTCGCCGCTCGGTTTCTGTCTCTTTCTACCTCACATAACTCCTCTCGCTCCGGGCTCTCGTCTCTGTCTCTTCTCTGTCGCCTCTGTCTGTCTGTCTGTCTGTTCTGTCTGTTCTGTCTGTCTCTCTCTCTGCTCTCGTAGTGCTCTCTTCTCTCTCTCTCTCTCTCTCTCTCTCTCTTCTCTTCTCTCTCTCTTCTATCTCTCTCTCTTCTGTCTCTCTCTCTCTCTCTTTCTCTTCTTCATCCTCTCACCTTTCCCTTTTTATCCTTCCTCTCCCATCCTCTCGCTCGCCTCCCTCCTTCCCATACACATGTTATATAATATTGAAGCAAAGTCGAATCCTGTTACAACTCCTGCACGTCGCTTCTCACATTCATCATGCATGTGGGGGTCGGAGGTGAGGAGAAGGGAAATATTAATACGAAGAATGAATGCGGTACGATATGCACGTGGGAAAGCAGGAGATGGGAAGGAGAGGAAGGTGGGAGGGAGGGCAGGGGAGAGAAGGGAGGGAGGGGGAGTAGAGGGAGAGAGGGACGGAAGGGGAGGGAGGAAGGGAAGGAAGTGGGTGAGGAAGTCATGTGAGAAAGGGATTTGGGTGGGAGAGAGGAAGAAGGGTGGTTAAGAGAGAGAGAGAGAGATAAAGAGGGAGAGAGAGGGAGACAGAGAAGAGAGAGAGAGGCGAGAGAGTGAGAAAGAAAGTGGAGACACACACACACACACCAGAAGAGAGAGAGAGAGAGAGAGAGAGAGAGACAGAGAGAGAGAGAGAGAGAGAGAGAGAGAGAGAGAGAGAGAGAGAGAGAGAGAGAGAGAGAGAGAGAGAGCATGTTCCTAGAAAGCCCGCCTTTTGTGATGGGAACTTGGCATGTGAAGACGCGAAAAGAAAGTAACACGAGGTTACGTTTCTTCTTCCTCCACCTTAAAGGCATTTCTTTATGTTCAGCGCGAAAAGAGTCGTGTGTTTTGGTTTGCCGAGCTCACGGTCGCTCTTTTCTACTGTAGGTGTCTCCTAAAGCTGCCCTGCTTACTGCGGGCGAGTAGAGCGGCGGCATGGAAATTTTCCATTATCATCATACCTGATGGCCGACTGCGAGCACACCGTTGGTTCTTCGCCTGTCTTCGGCCGGACCTCCAGTCCTTCTCGAGTCCTGCCTCTGCAACCCGCAGGAGCATCTTGCAGGCCGCGTGGGACCGAAGGAACCCGCTCCGGGACCGGAAATTGACACGTTCCGCCCTATTTTCTTCTCCTTCTCTTGTCCCGTGACCGCGGCGTCCCTTTTTAATGCCTCGTCACATGGCAGGACATTCCTCGCTCTTCCGTTATACTTGGGTCTGTTTCCGTGACCTCGAAGTCGTGGCGGAGAACGTGAGAAACAAGGCTCCCCGGTTCATGAGGTTCGCACTCTCCCAAGGCCCCGGGAGCGCCCAGAAGAAAAGTAAGGCTTGTCTTGCTCTTTATGATACACACTTTTTCTTCTTGGAGAATTTCTTTTCTCATCCATTTTCTTTCATGTCTCCTCTTATTCCTTTCCTTTTATCGTCTGGTCTTCTGTCACAGCTCCTCCTCTTTACCCTTTTCTTCCTTATTGTTTCCCTCCTCCAGCCACTGTTCCTTTCTCCTCTCTGTTTCTTACCTCTGCGGGACACCAGCGAACGCACGTACGAACCCGTCATGAGGTGACCTTTCTCTGTCAAGGTCACTTTTCAACAGTCCTTCATCTTCGTCGCGGAAAACACTGCAGTGACTTTTCTAGCGCATACCTTTCCATATTGTCATTTCATTCTCTCCAATACGTAGGATGACCTGGATGTCGCAGAAAGAATGTGCTTTTTCTTTTTTCTTCTCTCCTTCTCTCTCGCGTTTGCACTTCGCACGAGTCTTATCTCAAAGGCTGAGGGATATCAAGTGAACAGGCAAAAGCCGGATTTTTGTTGAGATAAATGTTAAGACCGATTCATGGGAGGAATTATACGTGCTT
>NW_020872560.1:17500-20000 GCF_003789085.1 Penaeus vannamei
CTGCTACAACGCCAGAGGTCGTCATGGTGAAGGCAATGGTGGTGGTGTCAGTGGCCGTGAGGATGATGATTCGGGTTATGGTGACGGAGGACGATGATGGGAGTTGTGATGGTGTGGTCTGAACGTTGATAATGGCAATGGGGCTCTTCACATCGACGCTGGTGAAGGTGGTGCTATCTGCGGTGTTAATGGCGGTCCTACTAATTGCTGTGTAGGTATTTGTTAATTGCCGTAATACCCAGAGATGTCGGCTCTGCTGAGGACTGTCGTGTTGTCAACCGATGCAGAGGTTATGGTGATGCTTTTTTTTTCTTCATATAATCGTTTCATAATGATTGGAAAGCAAGGATTAGAGTTGGCATTAGAGTTGAAGCCTCTTAAATTCTCTCTCTTTTTTTACAAACTCTGACGTCAGCAAGGAATATGTTGTGATAGCTGTGATAACGAAGAGTTTATATAAGATCAAGGATTGAGGTGGAGATGGAAATAACCCTGATTATTCTCGCATTATTAAACAATTAATTGAATGGCGTCAGACGCGATGAAATTCGTAAAAGGGAACTCTTTCAACAAAAATGGCAGTGGAAAACTCTGGAGGACGGTATCGGTGAAGTAGCAGGGCGAAGGAGTGAAAGGGAGGACGAGGCAGGGAGGGAGGAGGAGAGGATAGAGAGGGGAGGGAGGGAGGATAGGGGCGGGGCGGGAGGGAGCGAGGAGAGGGTAGAGAGGGGGTGGGAGGGAGGATAGCGGACGAGGCAGGAGGGAGGAGGGAAGGGACGAGGGAGAGAGGAGAATAGGATAGAGAGGGGGAGGGAGGATAGGGGAAGGGACGAGGGAGGAGGGTAGAGAGGGGAGGAGGATAGGGGGAAGGAGGGAATGAGAGGATTGAGAGTGAGAGAGGGGGAGATGATAGGGACAGAGACGAGAGGGAAGGAGAGAGAGAGGAGAGGATA
This sequence comes from Penaeus vannamei, assembly GCF_003789085.1. Classification (NCBI taxonomy): domain Eukaryota; kingdom Metazoa; phylum Arthropoda; class Malacostraca; order Decapoda; family Penaeidae; genus Penaeus; species Penaeus vannamei. The sequence continues at coordinate 18,454 of NW_020872560.1, forward strand.
GAAAGGGGGGGGAGAGAACAGGGAAAGGACAAGAGGTGAGGGAAGAAAGGAGAGTTGGGGGTGAGGGTTGAGAAGATAGAGGAAGAAACGAAAAGGAAAGAGGGAAGGAAGAGAGGAGAGGGAGGGTAGGAGGTTGAGAGATAGGGGAGAGATGAGAGAGGAAGGGAGAGAAGAAAATAACTAGAGAGGGGGAAGGGACGAGAGGAAGGGAGGGTACGAGGAGAACGAGAGAGGAGGGAGGAAGGGGAGAGAGGAGGGGGTGGAAGGAGACGAGAAGGGCGGAGGGAGGGGGTGTAGTGAGGGAGGGAGTGAGGGGAGGGAGGGAGGAAGGGAGAGAGTCGAATATGGTCTGTACTCTAGACCGCGGGGGGAGGGGAGGAGCGAGGCGAGGAGAGGGAGTGGGTGGGTATGGTGAGTGGTGTGGGCGTAGGAACGCCGCCTACGGACGATACAGCCGAGGTACACGGGGCTAAAAGAGAAATATTTACCGTTGTTATCTTAAATATTTGGCCTTTTTTTTAGCCTTTTTCTGTGTTTAGACTTTATTTTCACTAAGGTTTTCAGCCAGAGGGAAAGGGGACATAGACAGTAGCAGACGTGATGCTATAGACAGTCATTCTACATCTGTAACTTCTTCACCAGTTTTTGGGAGAATTTTAGACATGATGGAGTGGTCAGTTTTTCGTCATGTTCATATCCTATCCCCTTTCTGAACCTCCTTCGTCTTTTCTTCTTTTTAACATTCGTTTTTCTTCACAACCTTATTTTATAGTTCTCTCCTTCTTTTCCTTCGTATAATGCACATCCTTTGTTCTTTATTATTATTATTATCATCATCATCATTTTATTATTATAATTATTATTATTATCATCATCATCATTTTATTATTATAATGATTATTATTATTATCATTAATATCATTATTATCATTTTATTAATTATTATTATTATTATTATTATTATTATTATTATTATTATTATTATTATTATTATTATTATTATTATTAATTATTATTATTATGCATTATTATTATTATATAATATTTATTATATTATTATTATTATTATTATTATCAATATTATTATTATTATCATTATATAATAATAATAATAATAATAATAATAATTATTATTATTATTATATATTATTATTATTATTATCCTTCGCCTCTTCCTATTACTATAATTTTTCATCAGAATGCTTCTGCTTTCTCCCACCCATCTTTTTCTCTCCGTCTTCATCTTCCTCGCCCCCCCCCCCCCTCCCTCCCCCACGGCAGCGTCTGAAATGGTCGGAAGGCAGTTGCCACTTACAACAATGAACAGTCGAGCGGCAGAGGAAATACTGCTAGCAACTCGGCCAGTGTCAAGGGCGTGTTAGTTGTTAGTGGTGGCAAACGGCCCTGACAACGTCGGTGGCAGCGGAGGGTCGATGGTTGCTGCACAGTGCCCTGACGTCTGCCATCACCCATCATTGTGCTGCAAACTCGGCAACCGCTGCGGCTGTCGAGGTGGTGTGTCCAGGCGTGGGTGACCGAGTTAGTGT
>NW_020872560.1:25000-27500 GCF_003789085.1 Penaeus vannamei
TCTCTCTCTCTCTCTCTCTCTCTCTCTCTCTCTCTCTCTCTCTCTCTCTCTCTCTCTCTCTCTCTCTCTCTCTCTCCTCTCTCTCTCCTCTCTCTCTCTCTCTCTCTCCCTCTCTCTCTCTCTCTCTCTCTCCTCTCTCTCTCTCTCTCTCTCTCGCTCTCTGCCTCTTCTCCCTCCTCCTCTCCCTCCCTCTCTCCCCCTCCCTCCTTCCCTCCCCCTCCTTCCCTCCCTCTCTCCCCTCCTCCCTCTCTCCCTTCCTCCCCCCCCCCTCTCTCTCTCTCTCTCTCTCTCTCTCTCTCTCTCTCTCTCCTCTCTCTCTCTCTCTCTCTCTCTCTCTCTCTCTCTCTCTCTCTCTCTCTCCTCCTCATACTTCCACTGTTTTTTCTTCGTAACCCTTCTTCTTACACCCGCTTGCAACAGCATCCACCCCTTCTCCCCAATACCCCCTTTTCTTCTTGTCCTCCCACTCGTGAAGGATAGCAGACGCCTTGGCAGATTGCGTATGAAACAGCTTCGGTAACTGCAGCTTAGCGGAAGATCCGTCTGACGCATTTCAGTATCACACCCTTTGACCTCATCGCCGTCCTACGTCAGACATATGAAGTTCCCTATAACCGGAGACAGGTAACCATGGCAACCGAATATCAGGCCAGGCGCCACCTTGGTGACAACAAGCAGTAAGGTTATCGAAGACACGAGGCATCTAAGATAGACCTGGTGACCACAGACGCAAACTGGTAACCTCAGGTAACCATAGCACCCTCCGGCGAAGCATTAGCCTTAAACATGAAGATGGTGCATGGTAGATACACGTTCTGAAATACCAAGAGAAAAAACTTTCGGGAAAACAATACCATGATATTTCAGTTGAAAAGGATGATTCCACTGATGCGTTGCTCTTACACAAGGGCGGTGTGGCGAAAGGGAAGGAGCATTTGCGTCACCTGGTAAGATAACAAGCTAACGTAATTAGTTTGGTAATAAGAATATATAGACTGCGTTTGATGGTTATGTGGCGACTGATTCTGGAAGCGTTTTACATGAGATGAAATGTGCTTTCTTGTGTTGTGTGTTTGTGTCTTTGTTTGTGCGCGCATGTGTGTGTGTGTGTGTGTTTACGTCTATGGATGTGTGTGTGTGTACGTGTGTGGTACGCTGTGGTAGCACGGTTGGCTAGTGATGCAGCTGGTTGTTACCACGTCCCACCTGGCTCACATCCCTTTGTGTATCCCTGACCAGCTGCTGGTGGCGGTGACGGTGCTGCACTGGGCTCTTGCTTCCGCAGCTGTTGTGTTCGTGCATTTGCCGGTTTGCTTCCTCTTGCTTGCTAACTGCATTATCTCTCAAACAAGTTCTTTCCTCATACATCATCTGTTTATGACCTAGGGATACTTTTACATAATGGTTTAACCTTGTAAGACATCGCAAGACTAATCATAAACTATTTGCCTTCTTTCTGATCTATGACTGTAGTAACAATAATAAAAAGACAGGTGCAAACATTCTCTGAACCTCTCACAAATCTCATGCTTAAATATAATCTTTACCTCACCCACATTTCTCATCTCAAACAGATTTTCACAATGTACGAACCCCTTGCCTATTAGTTTCTTAATTTGCCTTAAACCTCTCCATGTCTCACAGCGTGTCTGGCTGAAAGGCTCCTTATATAAGCTCTACGTCATGTCTATCCTCGCCTTGTATAATCAATTTTTATACCTAAACTAACACCTGTCGCTGATTCTCACATTTAATGTAACCCACTCACTCCTCTGTCTGAGTTTTGTCTTAGCTTTTACCAGACAATTCGTGTTGTGACCCATTTCTCTCGCTAAATTTGGAATGGCATATTGACAAGGCTTAAACATTTCGTATCTTAATTCCCTAAATACATTACAAGTCATTAACGTTGTATATCTGGTCTTCGGACTGCCTCACACAAGATGGCGTCTAGAACTTTATATGTGAGACTCCCCTGCGTTTACTCACGGTTGTCCTTAGTTAGTCCAGTGATATGTCTCCTACTCTGTATTCCCTCGCCTTTGTCGACCACGCCACCCCTAGCTCCCGCTCCCGAGGACAGATTCCTTAGCGGGGCCCCTATAGCTTCCCAAGTAGGCCTGGTCACCTTTACAGGGCCCCCTTATGTTCCCTCACTAGGCCAGGTAACTTGTACCACCTCCGCGGGCCCCACATGTCCTCGGGTACGAACTTCACGTGTTGAGGGATGGAAGCCTCGCCTCCACTCGCGCAGTTATGCCTAATGTCTCCCTGGTCCAGTCACGGGGACGAGCGGAACGAGCGGCCGCAGCGCCATAACAAAGATCGTCTCGTTCCTGTCGTCCGCCCAAGGTCGTGGGTCTATCGGCCCCGAGTAGACGATCCCTGCGCTACGTCGAAAGGGACTAGCTCGAGCCAGACATGATTCGATTTCATGATTTGATTATTTTCTGATAGAAAGTCACACGAAAAGACGAGTTACCTACCATGCTAACTAGCC
>NW_020872560.1:32500-52471 GCF_003789085.1 Penaeus vannamei
TACCCTACTACATTCATCACCACTATGACTCATACTCTATATCCTACCATACCTTCACTCAACCATTACTACTACCATGATATAATAATTAAATATAATGTAATATTGATATTATATATATAAAAACTATAATAATAATAATTATACTACTACAAAAGATAACAAATATAGTATATAGTATAAATATATATACACAACATATATAACGAAGATATATATCAACTACAGACTATACACCAACCCACATATACGTACTACTATAACCATATTATTACACCTACTACAATTACCTATACATCATTCTATACTACCCTCTACCTCACCTACCTACCCTACCTCCATACATGGTGTCGATGACTGTAGTGTGTTAGTGTGTGTGTGTGTTGTGTGTTGTGATGTGTGTGTGGAATAACACAGGTGTTGATGTAGTCGTAGTGTGGTGTGTGTGGTGAGCATGTGAGTGATATGTAGTATACAACATTATAATATATTTAACATATATATAATAAACCTACTAGATAAATATAATATACTCTATACTATATTCATATTACTACCTACTACTCATGTGTGTCGCCTGTGCCCTGTGGGCAACGCATCTCGCTGTGTGTGTAGTGTTGTTGTGGGTGTGGATTGTATTGATAATAATATAATAAATTAAAATATAATATATATAAATTATAAAATATGAATAATATATTATAGTGTAGTGTGTGAGTGATTGTGTGTTGTGTGTGTGAAAATGTAGTGTGTGGTGTGAAATGTGGTTAAAAAAAGTGTTTATGTGTGCACAAGATCCTGGTGGATGCACAAGTAATCTCTCTCTCTCTCTCTCTCTCTCTCTTCTCTCTCTCTCTACTCTCTCTCTCTCTCTCTCATCTTCTCTCTTTCTCTCTTCTCATCTCGTCAATCTCTCTCTCTCTCTCTCACCCCCCATCTCCCTCTCATCCCCATTCAATTTTCTATACCACGTTGCATTCCTCTCTCCTTCCCTTTCCTCTCGCCGGACAATACGCCTCGTTCTCATCTCCAGGCTTACGGCAAAAATCTGTTTCTACTTTTCCCGTCCGCTCGAAAAAGCACTCCCGAAAGCGCGAGGCTTAGCAAACACCGCCACGGGCAACAGGCGGCCCCTGATGTCGCATTAGCCCAGAGTGAAATGTGTCCCCTCGCACACCACTAAATCCAGAAAAATAATGGAAAACCCTAATGCGAAGTGAGGCGAGCGACGTAAAAGCAATACAAGGACATCAAAGTGCAAAAGGGCAGAGCCGATTGAGCATGGTATTAAAATCATTTGACACACTTCGCATTAGTGCGTACCACCACCTGGGAACATAATGTATACAATAACTCCACAATAACGGACTGAAACTGTCGTTGAAACTCATTTTGAATACCAAACACTCAGACTTCGGAGTTTATTAAATACCAGGCCTTGCCACTAATTCCGATAAAATTTAAATCACACCAGTTACATGCTAAGTGCCTAACATTACGAAAACTGTATCTATTTACCAATTACAATTATAATAAATTGAATAGAAAATTATTGAGTGTAGAAGGCTATGGGGGCCCGTTCAATAGGCCAGGCGGCTCCCCGGCAGGGGAGGCTTACCCCTATACCTCTGAGATGCGATTTAGAGGTTCGGCTTTAAAAACCTTGGATTGTTCAAAACGCTGCGTCCGCGTCCCGACCAGGCTTTCGTCCACCGGTCCGAAGATAAGGGGATAACTTAGCAAAAATATCTGTCATACTTTTAACACAATAAATCATTGTCTTTAGCATTTAAGTAAACTTTGCAAGAAACTTTACTTGCAGACTACTCCTATCTCCTCCCTCTGACTAATGAGTCGATCTACGACTGGTAAATGTTTTTACCGACGAGTTTAGAAAACGATTAACGCACTTGAGCTATTCCGTTCTCGCCTGCACCTCACCAACTCTCCATTCCTCTGCAAGGAAAAACAGTGCCCCAGACGGCAGCCCACAGACCTGCGATACGTTTAGATGCGGACACGCGCAAGTCGAGACATCCCTACTCGTGGTGAATACCGCAGTTTCACCTTCAGTGTTTGACGGTCACAGGTGCCAGCTACTCCCTGTAGCGGCGGCTAGCTAGCGGACAATTGAAAAAATGCTGTTTGTTTTTTCTTTCTGTTCAACTTCTTCAGGCTTTACCCATGGTACATGCTCTGACGCTCATCTCCTGACAGCCAGCACGCTTCCATCAGCTCCGGACCTATAACCTCCGTGTTGGCGCGCCCTTTTTTATTCAAGATTCTAACCATCGCGGAATCCAAGGCCCGCCGATTACTTTCCATAGGCATATTTAGCCAAAGAAATTCCCTGGCGAGAGTCGCGGATGACGGCGGTCGTCGGGCGGGTAGACAGCCGCTAAACCCACCGACAGAACGCGAGAAGCTCCAGCCACCACGTCCTAACCCTCCACGGGAATTTTTGCACCCTGCCTGCCAATTCATTTTTTACTCTCAATTCATCGCCCCACCGCTGTCTCCCCGCCTCGGAAAGCCGCCTACGCAACCTTTCTACCGCTCAGCATGCTTCAGCACCCGCTAGCCCAGCAACGCCCCAGAGTGCCACAGTTGACTCCTCGCCCGGGCAGCCGCTCCGCCGCTCTAATTCCCAGAAGATGATCGCCCCCTTCGCCCTGCCCTTTCCCCGTTTGCACTCGCTCCTCGCCGAAGAGATGTGTTCCTCTGACCGTAAAAGATCACTCTGTACGCTCGTTTTCCCTCAGAAATAAACGTTTTTACTCCTGCGATTAACGCGATTTCGATTGCCTAATTTAAGATCAACCCGTTTCTTTATGTAGCAATGCAATTCTTCTTTTAACAGTTTAAATTGAGAATAACTCACAGAATGACGCAGCATCTGCGCCAACTTTTGATTTCGTCCTTCCGGATTTTTTCTGCGAAATTATCACCATTGCGGTTATTGATATTTTTACTTTGATTAATATATATAATACTATATACTATATATAATATATTTATATATATATTATTAATAAATTATGATATATAATATAATAAATATATATATATTAATAATATATAATAATATTATATATAATATGAATGTGTGTGAATGAAAATAGTAAAACACTGTCGTGTCGTGCTTGCTGCTGCTGCTGCCTTGCTGTGTGCGTGTGCTGTCGTGCTGTTGTGTGTGTCGTGTCTGTGGTCGTGTGTGCATGGCCTACTCACTACTACCATAACATACTACTACTCATATATACTATATCTCATATATCACCTTGCTACTACATACCTATATCATATATACTATATACCTTGTCACGTACACACATTCTCCCATTCCTTTTTCCCCTGAAAACCCCAGTCCAATTTGCCTTTTCTCTTTCGTGTCCCACATGCTCTCCGTCTCTACCTCCTTTATCAACCTCTCTTTCTCTACCTCCTTTATCAACCTCTCTTTCTCTACCTCCTTTATCAACCTCTATTTCTCTACCCCCTTTATCAAACTCTGTCTCTTTTATCACCTCTCCTCTTTCTTCTAATCTCTCCCTCTTCTCTACCTCCTTATCAAACCTTCTTCCTTCTTTGCCCGTCCTTTATCAACCTCTCGTTCCTCGTACCTCCTTTTCATTAACTTCTCCTCTGATCCTACCCCCCTTCATTTCCAACCCTCTCTACTACCCCCTTTTATCAACCTCTCCTCCTCTCGTACCCTCCCTTATCCGCCTTGGCCCATCCCACCGGTTTTCCTACCGGTTTCTTCCATGCAAATATTTTTTTCCTGTCATTGACCAGTTATCGCGAATTACGTTGAGTTATCTTTAACATCGGTCATCCATATATGTCCACCTATCTTTATATTCTATCACATACCATGCTCCACGGTCGTTATCCAGGGCAGCTGCTCTGGGGAGGCCCACTCGGGCGGGGCGGGTGCACAAATACACCGTCACTTTGGTCGTCTTTTTCTACTTTCATTCTAATTTATTCTATTTAGTTCTGTTCTATTATCTCACTATTTGTGCTGTTGTCGTGTTAAGCATGGGCCAGCTTGCCTAGGTCCAACAGCCATGCAATTTTTTCTCGTCTGTCTCCTCGTCATATTCCTGTCTCTGTCTGTCTGCCTGTCTCTCTCTTCATCTCTTTCTCTCATACTCTCTCTCTCATCTCTCTCTCTCTCTCTCTCTCTCTCTCTCGTCTCTCTCTCTCGCTCTACTTCTCTCCTCTCTCTCCCTTTCTCTCTCTCCTTCTTCTCTCTTTCCATTTCTCCTCCATCTCCTCCCTCTTTCCTTTCTTTCCCTCTCTCTGCATCTCCCTCCGCCCTCCCTCCCTCCCATTCTCTCTTCCTCTCTCTATCCGACTATCTATTCCTACTTTCCTCTCCTCCCCTTCTCCTCACTCCCTTTCGCCTCCTCCTCCCTCCTCCTCCCTCCTCCCTGCCCTCCTCCCTCCTTCCTCTCCCCTCCCTCCTCCCCTCCTCCCCTCCCTCCTCCCCCCTCCCCTCTTCCCTCCCTCCTCCCCCTCCTATCCCCTTCCCCTTCCCCCTCCCCATCCTCTCTTCTTCCCACTCACTCCCTTTCCCTCCTGTCCTCTCCCATCCCTTCCCTCTCTCTCTCACCCGTCCCCCTTCCCTTCTTCCCCGCCTCTCCAATATATATACTATCCCCCCTTACCACCCCTAATCCCTATCACCCAAACCTGTACTCCTATATACAACATACGCAGTGCCCACCTCCACCCTAACCCTTCAAATATACCCCACGCAAACTCCCATAATACAAACGACTACTCCACACCTACACTAAACTACACCCCTTTACTTTCTAGACTTTAACTCCATCTGGCTAGCGTATCCGCTCCTCTCATTCATATCTCTTTCATCTTCATCATCTCTTGACTCTCTCTCTACTCGTTTCATCTCTCGTCTCTACTTCAATCTCTCTGCTACTTCGGACATACCTAACTCTCTACTGTACTCCGTCTTCATCTCTCTCTGCTCTTCAACGGCACGCGACACAAATAATCTGGAAATGGATATGTGTTAACATCATATTTCTATCTCCATATATATATATAAGCGAATATCTATACTATATCATATATTCTAAATCAGATCAGGTCAGCACAATAATACAAATATTAAACATCATATAATAAAATATATTATAATAAAAGAAAATAAAATAATATATATATAAACCTCAATCTACTCACTATCCTAAGCCATGTACCGAACTACCTACACAGAAAAATTAAAATAAGAAAGAAGAATATGAAGTGCAGATAATATACTATATCGTCAAGGATTAATCGGGCTATTTTACGGCCTCATTTATAGTGTAATCCGAGTACTATGCCCGGCCGGGCACGAAACAAAGAGAGACAGGGATGGAGCAGAAGAGCCCAGTAAGTCCAGAGCCCCCACCCCCCGCGATGGCGGAAGCGGCAGGCTCGTACTGTGGCGCAAAGACGTGACCAATTACGTCCCTTTCGCCTGTGCTGGGGCAGCCAGTACCCTAGGCGGGCGGGGCGAAGGGTGTCTCAGCGTCCATTGTTTCTGGCTGCGTCCGGGTCGGCGAACCAGTCCCGTGTTCTTGCTTTCGTGTGTGCTGCTGGATCGGTTCATCGCTGTTTTTTCTTCTTTTTTTCTTCTTTTTATTCAGGCGTTTCCTTTGCGTTGTTAGCCATGTTTATTTGGTGGTTTAGTCTTGTATCTATGCTTGTTCTCTGTGTTTTTATTATTATTATTATTATTTTATTTATGTATCATTTATTTTTTTTTTAGTTTGGGGTGAAGATTGGATTTTCTTTTGTTTCTTGTGTGTGGTGTGTGTGCTGTGTGTGTGTGTGTGTGTGTGTTGGTGTGTGTGTGTGTTGTTTGAAGTTTTCTCTGCGTACGTGACTAAGAATACGTGTGTATATGAGTGAATATGTATATCTGCGTTATTATATATGCGTGTGTGTGAATATGCATGTGCGTTTAAGTGTACATGTGTGTGCGTGAGGGTCTTTCCAAGCGAGCGTGTGCGTGCGCGTATCGGAGTGAGTAATAATCCACGGCGAGACACAACCTTCCAGCCTAACCTTGTTGCCAACTAACCTCACCCTCGCCCAACCTAACTACTCATAAACTCAAGCCAAACATCTCACGTCTAAGCCGGCCCTCATCAGCTAAGTGGCTTGACCCAGTGATTCATCCTTCTGATACTTCCATACACTTTTAGTTCTGTACACTTGTTGTTAATTTTCTCGCGTGCGGTGTAGGTCGGGCCCGCCTTCTCATTTTATCATCGGAAACTGGTGTGTGCTTGGTGGGACTTCTTTAGCTGAGAAATGTGGCTAAGTGACAGGTCAAGTGACAAACAAACAAACAGCAACTCTCAAGTGCTTGATGTATACCACTTGACTACGAGGAGAAGTGAACCTTCGTCTGCCCTAACCCCTTTACTCTCTCTCCTCTCTCCTCTCTCTCTCTCTCCTCCTCTCTTCTCTCTCTCTCTCTCTCTCTCTCTCTCTCTCTCTCTCTCTCTCTCTCTCTCCTCTCTCCCTTCCTCCCTCCCTCTCTCCCTCTCCTCTCTCTATCTCTCTCTCTCGTCTCTCTCTCTCTCTCTCTCTCTCTCTCTCTCTCTCTCTCTCTCTCTCTCTCTCTCTCTCTCTCTCTCTCTCTCTCTCTCTCCTCTTCTCCCTCCTTCCTTTTCCTTATCCCTCTCCCTATCCCTTTGCTCTCCCTCTATCCTTCCCTCTCCTCCCTCTATATTTATACTCTCTTTCTCTCTGTCACTTCTGTTTCCGCCCTCCCCCATTTATTCCATCCTCTTCGTATTTTTCTCTCTTTTCTGTTGGTTCTACTCTCTTCTCCCTTCTCCCTCTCTCTCTCTCTCTCCTCTCTCTCTCTCTCTCTCTCTCTCTCTCTCTCTCTCTCTCTCTCTCTTCTCTCTCTCTCTCTCTCTCTCTCTCTCTCTCTCTCTGCTTCTTCGCTTTCTCTCGCTCTCTCAGCTTTTCTTCTTTCCCTTTTACTCTCTCCTTTGTTTCTCTCGTCCTTTTTTTCGTCCCTCTTTCTTTCACTCGTTCGCTATCTACTTGACCTCTTTTGTCTCTCTCTCTAGCTGTCTCTTTCAGTCTCTGTTGCCTCCATATTTTTCTCTCTCCATTTCTCCCTCCATTACTTTCTGAATTTGTTGACCGCCAGTTTATGATGTGGGGTTTCGATGCGGGGTTGTTTGTCTGTCTGTTTATCTGCCTCACTCTCTCTCTCTCTGTTTGTCTGTTCTCTCCTCATATTTATCTGTCTATCTCCATCTCTCTCCTTTGTCACTCCTCTCTCTGTTTGTCTATTTCTCTCTCATATTTATCTGTCTATCTCCATCTCTCTCTCTTTGTCACTCCTCTCTCTGTTTGTCTATTTCTCTCTCATATTTATCTGTCTATCTCCATCTCTCTCTCTCTGTCTCTCTCTCCCTCTTCTCTCTCTTTTTCTGTCTCTCCTCTCCTCTCTCTCTCTCTCTCTCCTCCTTCTCTCTCTCTCTCTCTCTCTCTCTCTCTCTCTCTCTCTCTCTCTCTCTCTCTCTCTCTCTCTCTCTCTCTCTCTCTCTCTCTCTCTCTCTCTCTTCTCCCTCTCCTCTCTCTCTCTCTCTCTCCTTCTCTCTCTCTCTCCCTCTCTCTCTTCTCTCTCTCTCTCTCTCTCTCTCTCTCTCTCTCTCTCTCTCTCTCTCTCTCTCTCTCTCTCTCTCTCTCTCTCTCTCTCTCTCTCTCTCTCTCTCTCTCTCTCTCTCCTCTCTCTCTCTCTCTCTCTCTCTCTCTCTCTCTCTCTCCTCTCTCTCTCTCTCTCTCTCTCTCTCCTCTCTCTCATCTCTCTTCTCTCCATCTCTCTTCCTCTCTCCATCTCTCTTCCTCTCTCCATCTCTCTTCCTCTCTCCATCTCTCTTCCTCTCTCCATCTCTCTTCCTCTCTCCATCTCTCTTCCTCTTCCATCTCATCTCTCTCTTCCTCTCCCCATCTCTCTTCCTCTCTCCATCTCTCCTTCCTCTCTCCATCTCTCTTTTCCTCTCTCCATCTCTCTTCCTCTCTCCATTCTCTCTTCCTCTCTCCATCTCCCTCCCTCCTCCCTCTCTTCCTCCATCCCTCCCTCTCTCTCTCCTTTTCTCAATCCTTACCCATTTTCTCACCACTTAATCCCCCTGTCACCCTTCCTCCTTTCTTTCGCCAGTCCCCGAAAGCAAATCGTTGTTATCCTTGGGTTTCGATCTTTCTTGGTAATTGATGGATGCATAAGTTAGGATAATTTCTCGGCCTGACTGGTTCGCTAACTGGATCCCGTAATCCAAGTGAGGTGCCCATTATTTCACCTCGAGTGGGCTGGTCTGGGAGGGAGGAGTGGAGAGGGGGAGGGAGGAGGGAGGGAGGAAGATAGGAGAGGGTGTGGGGGAGGAGATGGAAGAGGGAGGAAGGGAGGGAGGAGGAGAAGGTAGGAGAGGGTGTGGGAGAGGAGATGGAAAGGGAGGAAGGGAGGGAGGGAGGAGGAAGATGGAGAGGAGGGGGAAGAGATGGAAGAGGGAGGAAGGGAGGGAGGAGGAGGAAGAATACGAGAGGTATGGGGGAAGGAGATGGAAGAGGGAGGAAGGGAGGGAGGAGGAGGAAGATACGAGAGGGTATGGGGGAAGGAGATGGAAGAGGGAGGAAGGGAGGGAGAGGAGGAAGATAGGAGAGGGTGTGGGGGAAGGAGATGGAAGAGGGAGGAAGGGAGGGAGGGAGGGAGGAGGAGGAAGATAGGAGAGGGTGTGGGGGAAGGGGATGAAGAGGGAGGAAGGGAGGGAAGGAGGAGGAGGAGGAAGATAGAAGAGGGTGTGGGGATGAAGAGGGAGGAAGGGAGGAGGAGGAGGAGGAGGGAAGATAAGTGGAGGTAGGAGAGGGTGTGGGGAAGGAGATGGAAGAGGGAGGAAGGGAGGAGGGAGGGAGGAGGAGGAGGAAGATAGGAGAGGGTGTGGGGGGAAGAGATGGAAGAGGGAGGAAGAGAGAGGAGAGAGCTTCGGGAAGGGCGGGAGGAGGAGGATGAGAGAGGAGAGAGCTTGAGGGAAGGGTAGGAGGAGGAGGAAGAGAGAGGAGGGTGGGGGGAGGAAGAAGAATAGAGGAGAGGGCCTAGGGGAAGGGGAGAGAGGAGGAGGAAGATAGGAGTGTGGGGGGGGGGGGGAGGAAAGGGAAGGAAGGAAGTGGAGAGAAAAAAAGGATGTGGGGAACGGGAGAGAGGAGGAGGAAAAAGGGAGGAAGGGTAAAGAGAGGAAGAAGGAGGAAGAATAAAGAGAAGGAAGAAGAGGGGAGAGGACTTGGGGAAGGGGATGGAAGGGTGTGAGGAGATAGAAGAGGGAGGAGAGGGAGTGGGGGAAGGGGAGAGAGGACGAGGAAGATAGGAGTTGTGGGGGACGGGAGAAGGAAAAGGGAGAGAAGGAGGAAGAGAGAGGAAAGAGCTTGGGGGAAGGGGGGAGAGGGAAAGAGGAAGAGGGAAGAGAGGGCGTGAGGAAATGGGAAGGAAGGGTGGAAGAAGGAAGAAGAAAAGAGGAAAAGGGAGAGCGGGAGGAAGAAGGAGGAGAGGAAGTGAGGGAAGGGGAGAGAGGAGGAGGAAGATAGGAGGTGTGGGAGAAGGGAGAAGGAAAAGGGAGAGAAGGAGGAAGAGAGAGGAAAGGATGTGGGGGAACGCGAGAGGAGGAGGAAGAGAGAGGAAAAACTTGGGGGAAGGGCAAGGGGGAGGAAGAGGGAAGAGAGCGCGTTGAGAAATGGGAAGGAGTAAGAATAAAAGAGGAAAGGGAAAGAAGGAGGAGATGAGGGAGGAGAGGAACTGAGGGAAGGGGGAGAGAGGAAGGGAGGAGAGGAGTGAGGAAGGGGAGAGAGTAAGAGGAAGGAGAGGGAGGGGGGGAAGAGAGGAGGAGAAAGAAGAGGAGAGAAAAGGGGAGGAGAGGGAGTGGGAGAAGGGGAGAGAGAAGGAAAAGGGGGAGAAAGTGTTGGGGAAGGAGGGAGAGGGAGGGGAGGAGGAAGAGTGAGAGCAGGGCTTTGGTAGAAGAAGGAGGAAGAGGGCTTAGGCAAGGGAGCAGGGGTAGCGAGGGAGGCAAGCGGGGAGGGGGTGGTGGGAGGAGGTTGAAGAGAGAGCGAGAGAGAGAGAGAAGGGGGAAGGGAGGGGGGGGGCTTGGAGGAAGTGGTGGCGGGGGAGCGGCATCCTTTTTATCCCTCTTGGATATGAACTCCCGCTATTACGACGGCATTGGATAAAGAGATGCAGTCTCTGTTACGATGCCGTGGGCGTAAGCGGAAGGGCGGTGTTTGTGGGTGGGGTGGGGGTGGGCGGGGGTTGAGTGTGGGCGAGATAATGAAGCATAGGTGGAGACTGTGGGGTGTGGCGGGATAAAACAGTGCATGCGGGGGGACGGGGGCGGGTGGGCGGGTGGCGGAGGAGTTACTGTAATCGCTAATGCAGGATGTGGGTTGATGTTGAATGTGCAAATAATCCTTAGTTATTCATTGAATTTTATCGTCAAGAAAAAGCAGTAAAGCCAAATATGTGTACGCCCTCTCTGATCATGAAAATAAATAAATAAAAAAGAAATAAGTCACCAGATGAATAAATAAGGGAAAGACGGATTAATAAAATATTTCTCCAACAAATGCACAAGACTTTATTCACAGCTTAATCCCCAAGCAAATATGCACTCTCGTCAGAATCAGAAAAAAGAAAGAAAAACATATTCATGCATTCCTTTGTAAACACACTGGCAAAAAAGACATTCGTTCATGCACACACACCCACTTCCACAAACTATATCCACATGCATGACATCATAAACGCATATTGGCAAGAACCCTTTAGTATAGCGACGCAACATCCATGCTCATTCATAATCACTTAAGAGGTTTCCTTTACTCACATGCACACACAAGCATGTGCACGTACACGGCCGTTCACATGCACACAAACACACGCACACACACACACGCCCCCTGAACAAGGTCACAGACACACTCCATCCGGCCGTCTCACGCTCTCGCTCTCTCATGCTCTCTCTCTCTCTCTCTCTCTCTCTCTCTCTCTCTCTCTCTCTCTCTCTCTCTCTCTCTCTCTCTCTCTCTCCTCTCTCTCACTCACACACACACACACACACACACACACACACACACACACACACACACACACACACACACACACACACACTTTGCAAGTAACAGGCCAGTGCGGCATGCCTCCACTCTCGCCATTATTAGAAGCAAATATCCTGTTAGAGCATCCCATCCCATCATATCCTGGTCAACATCCTAGTGCAGCCCCCCTCCTCCCCCCGCCCCCCAGCTCCTCCGCCGCCTCGCCATGCGCGCGCTTTTTGACCGTGTAACTGTTTGCATCTCGTCCCTTTAAACTTTACGCGGGAACTAGTCTGGACTTCCCGGGTTAAGGGGTCTCGTCACCTCACCTTGATCCTCGGTCAGTTGTTTTAATATACTATTTACCTCCGACCTTCCTCTTCTTGGTTAACTTTTACTTTCTTGTTCTGAAGATCGGAGGAAATCGTGATTGATCTCTGACTTCTTTTGGGGGGTTTGTAAGTTCGATCTATAAATCTGTCAAGGCAGTTGGTCTACAAGATGTTTTACGCTCGTACGTCTCGTCCATCAACATAATTACTCGAGAGTTGGGCGAGTTCTGGTTATACTTTGGAGGAAACAAATGAATTATCACCTTAGCTGTGCCGTAAATCTGCCACCCGCACACGTCCATACACTGCAATATAAATAGATTCCTGCACAAACATTCATAGAATTGATCTGCTTGTTCGACAAATATTCTTGCTTTTGTGCTTCGTCATCTTTCGTTTGCCATTTCCCTTTCGTTTCCCATGAGAAAATGTTGGCACTGACCCTCGCTAATGCTGGCAGTGGTGTTCAACTTTCGCCCTGCCCAGTACATTTCTCCTTGCCCAGTACATTTCCCCTTGCCCAGTACATTTCCCCTTGCCAGTACATTTCCCTTGCTACATTTCAGTATATTTCCCCTTGCCCGTAATTTCCCCTTGCCCAGTACATTTCCTCTTGCAGTACATTTCCCCTTGCCAGTACATTTCCCCTTGCCCAGTACATTTCCTCTTGCCAGTAATTTCCATTTACTCTTGCCCAGTTGTTGCCCAGTACATTTCTCCTTGCCCAGTACATTTCCCCTTGCCCAGTACATTTCCACCCAGTACATTTCTTTCCTTGCCCAGTTTTCCCTTGCCAATACATTTCATTTGCCCCAATTGCCCCAGTACATTTTCCAGTCCCAGTACATAGATACATTTCCCCTTGCCCAGTACATTTCCCCTTGCCCAGTACATTTCCCTTGCCCAGTCTTTCCCTTGCCCAGTACATTTCCCCTTGCCCAGTACTTTTCCTCTTGCCCAGTACATTTCTCCTTGCCCAGTACATTTCCTCTTGCCCAGTACATTTCCAGTACATTTCCCTTGCCCAGTACATTTCTCCTTGCCAGTACATTTCTCCTTGCCCAGTACATTTCCCTTGCCCAGTACATTTCCTCTTGCCAGTATTTTCTCCTTCCCACATTTCCCTTGCCCTAATTTCAGTCCTTGCCCAGTACATTTCCCCTTACAGTTTCCCCTTGCCCAGTACATTTCCTCTTGCCCAGTACATTTCTCCTTGCCCAGTAGCAGTTTCCCCTTGCCCAGTACATTTTGCCCAGTACATTTCCTTCGCTAACAAGATGGATGACCAAATAACTAATAGTATATGTTTTATGAATGACTAAGACCACATTAAAAAAACATGACCAACGCATATCCATAAAGCATATATTCAAGTCAGGGTGAAATTACTATTATGAAAGCGTAAATTGCCATATATAACTTGTGATAACTTTACTAGATGTATGTATTTTCCGAGATGTATTTGGTAATATCAGCGCCATAATATCCACTAATATACTTCTCATCATAATTACGAAACTATCTTCTTAATACTTATGGTCTTGTTATTTTACTCTTGCTCTCGACCATTTTCTGAGTGTTTCTCTCTTCCTTCTCGCCCTGGTTATCCATCGTTTAGTTATTCATTCTCTGCGTGAGAGGCGGGCGGGGCGCAGGCAGGGGTTACGCCCATGGCAGCGGAGGCGAGAGGAGCGGCCGTGTACGTACAGCATTGCTCTACGTGGGAGAGTATGGAGGGAATACGCCCATGCGTGAGTGATGGAATGCACGCCCATGTTTGACCTTGGGGGCGTACAGGTGTGATGTCTAGTCTAGCTGGATATGGGCGGGCGTGGGTCTATGCGTCCGGTTTGCTTGTTTGTCACTTTGCAAATGATGTGATGAAGTGAGCCCCGTGATAGAGTGGCATCGCGTCCCGGCACCAGCACGCGCGACTCGCCGGTGCCAAGTGGAGTGTCTTCTGAGGAGCGTCGGTGCCAACACATTCTTCCCCCACCCTCGTACGCACCCGAAGCCGACGTTGGAGCGTAGTTTATTCATGAATGCGATTAAACATAAAGATGATGCAGAGCGGATGCCCAGCACGATCTCGACAAATGCTCCTCACTTATCCGAGCTCGTCCAGCTAGAGCGACGTCGTCCTCCAATCCACGCAGCTCGTGTTATGACGTTAGGCGAGCTTGGCTGCAGATGGGATGCGGGGATATTGACGTAAAGTGACTTTTGTGATTTGTTATTTAGCGGGGCAGATTGTTGCAAATTTGTTTGTTCGCGACTTTTTTGTTGAATTATGTCATGTCACTGGTTTTACTCTTTTGAGTCCGTTCTTTTATTGTTATTTTTCGTTTTAATTATTTGCCGTGCGCGTCATACTATATTTCTAGATTGAAGGGGGCTTTCTCTTTTGTTTATAGTAATCCGAATGCTGTTAATTGAGAGTTGTTTTACGCAGGTTCACGCTGTGCGGCTCGCTGGTGAATTTTGTGAATTTATCATCGCTAATGGCTGTAACTGCGATCTTTCTCTATACAAAATAAACAGCAAAATATGTTGTGGAAGTTCTGGAAGGTTTTAATAATACCTGAACCAAATTAAAGCATTCAAGATACGTTTTCCATTCGGCCTGTTCAAGTGTTCTGTCAGCCCAAGGAATAGGTCATATTATCTTCACCTTAGGTCACCTCGCTTTCCTCGGGGCTCTGTTGCTCGGCGCGGCCCGACGAGGCCGTGACGCGGTTCGCGAGCCTATGACGCAAAACCTGATGAATGAGCGTTACGTCAGAAGGTCGTCAAGGAGCAGCAACACAGGTGGTGGGTGGAGGAGGAGCCATGACGCAGCTCAACCTTACCCGAGCCCCCCGTGAGTCCCCCCTTCCCCCCGTCTGTCCCGGCACGTATGTCGGCGCTGTCATTTTTTATTGCATTTCTTAATTCAGACCTTGGTGAAACGTCTCGCTCTGCATAAACTCCATCGGCTGGGGTGACTCAAGAAAATGTGCAATCTGTATCGCAAGATATTCATAACACGACGTATCCCACAGGCGCCTTCTCTCTCTCTCTGTCTGTCTCTCTCTCTCTCTCTCTCTCTCTCTCTCTCTCTCTCTCTCTCTCTCTCTCTCTCTCTCTCTCTCTCTCTCTCTCTCCTCTCTCTCTCTCTCTCTCTCTCTCTCTCTCTCTTCATTATCTGTCTTCCACGCGCGAATATGAATGCTTGCACGTAGTCAGTCACCACAAGTAAACCTCCTTCACACTGCTTTAGTGCCGCACATTGATGTCTTCAGTGTTGTGTGTATGCTCCTCTGTCAAGACTGTTTACTCCGCACACTTTTCTATACTCTCTTTGTCCACTCCCGCTTCATCACATATTTTCTGTACCCGCCACGACTGTCGCCGTCTGCGCGAGGCATCTTGTAGCTGGCAGCTAGACTGGTGACGTAAGCAGCACTAAGGTACGAACCGAACATGCGACCCTCACACTCGCCCCAGTCGTCTGACCTCCGCCCGCCACTTGTTCCCGAGTTGTAACAGGACCTTCCGTTGTCCTTAATCCTCTGACCTTTAAACGTGACACACTGGAGATGCTGCACCTACGCCATGTAACGCGCTTTACGCCGTCTACTCCGTCAGCTGAAACCAAACACGTCAATGTTCTCGCTGTTAGCCAATACATGAATATTTATAAAACCGTCTTGCTCAGGCATCTTGCATTCCGTCACTCCGATGCTGGGTATAATAATCCTGGTGTCAGCACGCACGCAGTATTTAGAGAACCTCCGCGTTATTTAATCTGATCGAGTCCCACTTTCCCACTCGCTTTCATGATTCACGTATGGGTGACATCTGGTGATTAATGGCATTAAGTCCGATATAAAGCTAAGCGAGAGAGGGAAAGGTATATATATATATATATATATATATATATATATATATATATAATATATATATATATATTTATATATATACATATATATACATATATATATACATAATATATATATATATATATACATATATATATATATATATATATATATATATATATATATATATATATATATATATATATAGAGAGAGAGAGAGAGAGAGAGAGAGAGAGAGAGAGAGAGGAGAGAGAGAGAGAGAGAGAGAGAGAGAGAGAGAGAGAGAAAGAAAGGGACATAGAGGGAGAGAGAGAGAGTGATGGCTTTATAGGGAATAATTCCAATAAAAAAGTACCCATAAAGACAGCTGAATAATTCAACCAGGGAATAAAATTACCCGTAGAGGAATAAAAGGAACAAAAGGCGAGGCAAACTGTATCACGAGCCACAAATCGAGGGGAAGTGACGAGTGGCCAGGCCTGGTTTGTAGACGTACCTTGTAGACGTGGCAGTGATGATTATAAAGAATAGGGCGAGACTAAACGCGCTGGGAGTCATTTGTGTTACAGGGTCTGTAACAGGACAAAGGTAGAGGGACAAAGAAAACAAAAAAAAGGCCACTACAAACATTCCTGTCAAACAAAGAGGACAGAAAAAAGCATCAAACTTTCGTACCACGCCAGTGCTATCCGTCCCTCATCTCTACCTGCGGATGGGGAGACTGTTTATAAACAACGGGGTAATTGTATTCGTGTGCGTTTTTGAATGTTTCTGTGTATGTGTGCGTATATGTGCACAGGCGCGCTTATATAAGCAGTGATTTGTCTAGAGGTTGCGAAGTCGAGAGCGAGACGAGAGTGGTTGTGAGTCACGCCGAGCTGTCTTGTGACGAGGCACTGAAGTCTTGCCCGTTCCTCATCCCCATCCGGTCCCTCTCCTTTCAGATAATCGCGATCGTTAACTTGACTCTTAAGGAACATCTCCCTATTGAATTATGAGTTCTGGGAGTGGATTTTAACACAGTCAAAGTGCATGACTTCCGGAGGAACATGCACACTCTCTCTTCCTCCCCTCTCCTCCTCCCCTTCGCCCTCCCACCCACTCGATTACCAGCACACTGTTGTCATTCTTCCTCGCCACCAGAGACTCTTGATGGACATAGCACACAGAAAGCCGCTACCGGACGTACTAGGGACTGTACAAACACCGAGATGCTGTTAAAGAACTTGGTACGCCATTACGCAGCACTTGTGCCAAGACCCACTTGTACTCGAGACAGAGCCACTCGAAACGTGGCACTCTGCTAGACCTTTAAATACGTGTAAGACCCCAGCCGACTATGGAGTGGTACCAAAGACAGGTAAAATATGTCGGCAATCAATCGAGGGCCACACCAAAAGTCTAGGATATCCGGCATTTGTACATTTTACGTCCAACCCAAGTAACAGATAATAGTACACCCTAAACATTTGATAATCATAGTCCCTTTGAGTACCAATAGACCCTAAAAGTACTTCGTGCATGGTCTGACATCACGCCCGGCTGGTCAAGGTCATAGAATCAGCTGATGAATGTTTCGGTCGTCGCCGAGAGAATCCTAACCGAGTAGGAGTAATTTCAAGCAACAAAACCTACGACGTGAGCAGACAGCGTGTGGGCGAATAAGTGAGTTTCCCAGGTCATTATCTAAGCTCTCTTACGCGTCTGCTAGCTTTCTTTGTTGCGCAAGTTGGGTTCTACTTGATCCTGCGCTCTGCCGGTGTCCTCAGACCTGGTTGCAACAGGAATATGTAGGATACGACGGAGATAAAAGGTATTCAGGCATCACACCGACTAGGGTTATACTTGTTAAAGGTAGGAACCCCATCTGACATACCTCTTACGAGGCTAGTCTCACGACCCTATTGTACTTTTCTTGAACTTGGTATGCACTGAGCGCTGGCTCCTTGCACGTCCGAGGCAGTAGCCTAGCTTACTTCCAAGGCAATGAATCTGCCACGCCCAGATTGGTGACCCCATCGGCCCGCCACGTCTGATAGAAACTTTAATATGCCAGCTTATAGACTTCGCTAAGCTCCAGGTAATTAATCTTGCCTTGCATCAAGTTTTCGGTCTATGCATGCCACGACTTTCGTAATTATACTTCCAGGTCTATCACAGACTTGCGTATTCTTCCTCTTCTTTCTCTCGTCTGCGGAAAAGAGGCAAATAAGAAAACTCTCAAGATTATTTTCGGCAAAGAAGAAGCAAGCTAAGTTCTCAGCAACAGCAGCCGCGGTTGGACTCAAAACATCGGGACAAAGGCCGTGTGAGGGAGAGTCGCCTCGGGAACCCGCTGCTTGTTTGTTCTTCCCGCCAACAGCAGAGGCGGAATTTCCTTGCAAATGACACACGGAACGACGAGCGACCCTGATCTCTTTCGACCGATACTGGTTAACAATATTTACGCAAGTCCCCGCAAGAAGAAAAGTTCGCAAATGCTCTGGATTCACAAATGAACAAACACAGAGGAGAAAAACCGCAGCAGACGAACGCTGCCAGGACTCTTGAGTTTTTGTCTGGTGTAATCTCTTTGTTCGAACTCTCGACTTTGTCGGCTTGTTTACTTACAATGAAAATCTAATGGGCAGTCAAGTTGGGGTTTGGTGTAAGTACTATTTGTGACACATTATTCTTGCAGTTGTTTTGTGCAAAGTTTCCAGTAGTATCGACTTATTCAGCGAAAAATGGTGTTCCTTCCCGGGACGGAAATTCAACTTCGACTTTTCAGACTCACCTTGGCCCTTCTTTAACCCTCTCCCATAGGAGGAATCTCCAAGACTGGCCAATCAGAAACTCCGTAGGCAGGGCAAGGGAGGTTTTCATTGGTCAGGAGCAGAGGTAGCATGGAAGGTTGATGGATCACAACGATTTCACCCTCGACGTTCCGTATTCGTACCTAAATGTTGTTTGTTGGGTTCACCGATCGCCGCGACTGCATGACAGAACTATCTACTGTTCTCTCTTACGAACCTCCATAACGCTAAAAGATGGCGGAAGCGTAGTCGCGCGTCGTTTCCAAAAGCTTAAAGAGAAATGGTATGAAATACAATGAAAACGAGTGGAGTCGGTCGCGAGGCGCTTAGGCATCGTCGGGGGAGCGACTCGGCCTTATTTAAAGGGATAATAATTATGTGAGGGGACGTACCCACTTNATAGAATATAGATAGATAGATAGAAAGATAGCGATAGATAGCTAGAGAGAGAGAATATATATATAGATAGATAGATAGAGAGAGAGAGAGAGCAAGTCAAAGAGAAAGTTATATGAGTTTATTGAACCAACTTGGCAAGAGGGCGATCCAGAATTTACGCCCGTGTCACACATCAAACGAAGCCACTAACGAGCTGGAAGGCCTCCGGGTCGGGGAGGAACCGCGAGAGGCATGTCCTCATGAAGCCTCGCCGGGCCTGCTTCTCACACTCGGCGGCGCGGCAAATGGCTCTTCATCCTGTTTGCAGAGCCATAAAGTCAAGATGGTACTTTGGTCCGAGTGCTTGCTTATTCAGCCGCTGGGTAAATTTCTTCCGTTCCTGATAAAACTCTCCTTTTCTTTGCTGCATTTTTAAGGAAAGATAATGAAAAAAATGGCACAACCAAACCTTTATTTGTTAACCAACACCATATTCCAAAGGAACTTACATCTAGATATTTTGCCTTATTTTAGATTATATCTTCATAAAGATTGGGAAAAATCACAAGACGTATCAAATTCAGCTGCGATCAAAGAGAGAAAACTCTTTGTGGTTAGGACTAGTGTAACTCCTTAATTCTAATGTAATATCTATACTGCGGGATAGGACGGGGTTCGGTAAGATCATCACATTAATTCCACCCAAAGTGGTAAATGACGGTCCGTGAGCAGGGTTGGCACGTTAGCCAAGGATGCATACATGCTTTTGTAGGATGCTTCTTGTGAGTATAACCGAATACTGTACGGCAGTATCCAGGGGCGTCTGAAGGAGGCTGGGTATATCATGCTGCAAGGCAGTCTTAGAATTTTGCATGTACCAGATACCTTTTGATTTTTTAAAAAAGGTATTATGAGACGACCGGGGTTCAAGGCCGCTGGATCATATATGGTACTGGAGGGGCATTAGATATAAGTGGTAAACAGACACGCAAAGTTGAATATATTCAGTCCACGCGAGAACTGGTAATGCCTTAACATACACGACGAGACCAACAATCACGCGGCTCGTATTGAGAATAAAATAAATGTCCACCATGACTCAGTTGCCCTGAGCGTTCACACACTAATATACCGCGAATCCAAGAATTCAGAAGTGAAATAAGTACCTCTCTGATATAAAAATGAACGGGAACAATCGATGCCTTACTTGTTTGATGTGATTGCAGCGGGAATCGAGGTCACTCCCGCCGAATCTAGGCCAGGTGTGCGAGACCCCATGGCCCCCCTTTCCCTTCACCCTATGACCTCCCCCTTCCCTTCTCCCCACGCCCTCCCCTTTCCCTTCACCCTATGACCTCCCCCTTCCCTTCTCCCCACGCCCTCCCTTTCCCTTCACCCTATGACCTCCCCCTTCCCTCCTCCCCACGCCCTCCCCCTTCCCTTCTCCCCACGCCCTCCCTTTCCCTTCACCCTATGACCTCC
>NW_020872560.1:55686-60686 GCF_003789085.1 Penaeus vannamei
GAGAGAGAGAGAGAAAGAGAGAGAGAGAGAGAGAGAGAGAGAAAGAGGGAGATAGAGAAAGAGAGAGACGGAAGTAAACAAAGCGAATATAGATAGCAAGCAGGGGGACTAAGAAATGCAATAGTATGAAGCAAACAAATAAACATTAATTTGCCTGTCACTGTTGACAAGATAAAGACCTCGAATGTGAAGGCAGCGCATGCATACATTCTACAACAAAGGAAACATAAGAAAGGAAATGATTTATAAGCCAATAAAAAGATTCCGTTCTTTAACGTTGCAGATCTTCGCGATGGTTCTCGTCTCACTCATACTTATTCCTCTCATGAAATACACCTCCGTTCTTCACCTCTGAGGTCGCAGCCGACGGCCCACAGCAGGTCCTCGGACGCCCTGAAGTCGAACACGGGGCACTTTTCGCCATCTTGAGGGATCACCTTGGAGAAGTCCTCCCCCACCCTGAGGCGCATGCTTCTGCCGTCCTGGCGAAGGGACGGCTGTTAAGTGTTTGCTGAGGCTAAAAGTTGCTATGTTTGGCTACCTGTTCAGAGAGGACTTTAATGTGCTAATGCAAAACTAATACGCAAAAAATCGTCGGAAAGAAGGGCGTCTTAGAAAAAAGTGGTAAGTCATAAACTGGTTGTGAAATCATGCATAGTCACGAGGGCGCTCTCAGAGAAGCCTGCTTTTTGCCTTAGACTGATGCTAAATCAATCACAATCATGAGAAAATGAATGCGTGCAAGCTCGTATGCATTACATTCATATATAAACATATGACTTAGAATTGCACTATTCAGTCACGGGACATTCACCTGCATTTCAGTATGAATTTTAATAAAATGTAGCTATTATGATGCAACTACCAATCTGGTAAACCAAATGTCACAATCTGTTTCGAGTCGAACCGACACCCGTGCCACAGCAACACGTAAATAAAGCCACATGAAAACGAGCCCGGTGTGTGCGTGACCTGCACTCGGCCTCCGTCACAATCACCCTAATTAGCTGATGACGGAAATACCTTCGTAATTACACACACCTCTAGACTCTCCAGTTGGACCGACTGCCAGCGATCGCCGGTCACTGGCACGTTGCTGGTGGCTCCGTTGCACTGGATGAACTTCAGCTGACCCTTGACCTGCTCCGACTTGCCTCTGACGAACAGCTCTTGACGTGGCACCCGCCCGTTGTGGGCGTATGCGGCGAGGGCGGAGTCGCGGAAAATGGGACATCCTGTTTGAGAGGGCGTGGCAAGGGTGTGAATCGTCAGAGGGTGAGAGGAGGGTGTCATCAAGGAAGAGGTTTATCACGTAATCTGAGATATGATGATACGATAATGCTATTTCCACTGCGTTTCTGTTTGTGTGTCTGTCTGTCTGTCTCTGCTCATCTGCGTATGTATGTATCGGTCTATGTTTAGTGCCCTACTCTATGTAGGAAAATAGTCAAGAATTACTTTAAAGGCGACGGAAGACAGCGGCCAGCTCTTCGTACCTGCAAATGCCGGGCGAGGCAGCGTACGTGAGAAAGGACAATTTGTCTACGTTCCTGCTGGTAGAAGTAATGGTGGCGAAAGAAGGGTCGGGATTGCTAATATTATGATTGCGCTTAAGCCTCGCCATTGCGCACGACGGATAAAGATTCTAATGCGTAAACATATTTCTCGATCCAGTAAATCATACAGTTCAATCAGCGTAAAACGAGTGGCAAAGAGAATTCCAGCACAGTCAGGCATAACCCGGTGCTCCGTGTACGCGTAAATGGGTCACGTTCATGCTCATTAGGCACGAATCACGGGTCGTTGCGTGAGACTTTCGACTTTGCTGAAGAGGAAAATGAGCTTAGGTTACCCAAGACGCATGACGGAGGAATTATATATATGCATTAGGTGAATGAGGTTAAAAAATTCCTTGGTGGGATTTTGCAAAATGGATATCATCTAATTGGAAAATTATATAACCAATGTAACGGTTACGTGTGCCGTGATAATAACAGTTGGAAGGATAAATACGGTATGTGCTTATCCACGACAAAGCATTTGGATGGGGAGAGAATCGCCAGCGGGAAAGGGCGGGAAAGATACCAAGTGTTTGTCAAATTGCATTACCATTCGGTAAATAGATAAAGAAGTATTGATAACAATTACATTAATGATTTTGATAAGAAAACCTATGGTGATTATACATGATTATAATGGATGTAATGAAACAATGATATAAACAAAATACCGATATAATGATAAACGCAACAATGACATAAATGATAATAATAACAACAGCTATATTTAATACTATTTTCATTATCATTATTGATATTATTATTATCACTGTCATTATTGCTATTATCATTATTATCATTTTCATCCTCATTATTATTATTGATATTATCATTATTATTTTATTATCACTATCTTTATTACTATTACCTCCGTCAAGGAGGTATGTACAGATCTTTATTTTCATTTTTTTACCAGGGCCATTCGATTTGGTTGGTAATCCGGATCATAATCCGAAAACAGGATTTTTTTTTTTTTAATGGGTGCATCAGTTGCCGTGAGCAGTATGGGTAATTATCATTATCATTATTATTATTATTATTATTATTATTATTATCCTTATTATCATTATCATTATTATTATCATTATTATTATTATTATTATTGTCATTATTATTATTATTATTATCATTATCATTATCATATTATTATTATTATTACTA
Organism: Penaeus vannamei; assembly: GCF_003789085.1. Classification (NCBI taxonomy): domain Eukaryota; kingdom Metazoa; phylum Arthropoda; class Malacostraca; order Decapoda; family Penaeidae; genus Penaeus; species Penaeus vannamei. The sequence continues at coordinate 58,407 of NW_020872560.1, forward strand.
TTACTATTATTATTACCTCCGCCAGGGAGGCTATGTTTTTGGTAGCGTTGGTTAGTTTGTTCGTTGATTAGTTGATTAGCAAGATAACAGTGACCCTATTGCCTTGGCGGAGGTATGCGCTCTCTTAGGGCTTCTAGTTATCCTTATCATTATATCTATTATTATCATCGTTATTATTCTGTCATTAATATCATCAGTAATATTATTACTATCATCATCATCATCGTTATTATGTTTATTATTGATATCGTTATCATTATTATTATTTTCCTAATCCTTATCGTTATCATTGTTGGTATTATTATTTGTATGATCATTATCATTATCATCATTATCAATATCATTATTATTGTTATAATAATAATAATAATAATATAATAATAATAATAATTATTATTATTAGTAGTAGTAGTATTACTATTATCATCACTATCATCGTTGTCATTATTACTACTATGACAATCATTACCACTGATATCATTATCATCATCGTTATCATTAGTATTATCATTAGAATGATAATTATCATTAGATTATTGTCTTATTTTATTATCATCATTATTATTATTGTTGTTATTATTATTAGTAGTAGTATCATTAACATTAAAATCATTATCATTACTATTATAATAATTGTTACTAAAATTATCATTATTATTGTTATCATTATCATTTCATTATCTTTATTACTTATTTTATTAATGTAATTATTATTTTTCGTTATCATTGTTATCATCATTATTGCTATTTTTATTCTTAATATTGGTATTACTATCATAATAATATCATCATCATCATCATTAATGACTGTTTCTATTATTAATGAAAATAATACTGATGACAATGAAAATAAAAACAAGAATAACAATAATGATATTTTCATTATCATTTTCATATCTATCATTAACATCATTATATTTTCAGTTCTTGCCACTAATATAATTTCAGTATTACCACCATTGTTATTATCATCCGCATTATAAAAACCATGAAGTAATAATGATAAAAATGATGATTAAAAGCATCGCTATTGTCAGGATTATCGTATAATGTCATTAGCATTATTGTTCATCGCATTATTATCTTATTTTTCAGTTATTGTTGCTGCCATTATTGTGATTATGGTTATTTTTACATTGACATTTTGATATTATCACCATTATTATCAGTGTTGATAATTTAATCGGAATTATCAGCTTAAAATTTTAAATAATATTACCATTATCATCATTACATGTGCCAGGCGGGGAAGCTTATGTAATCAGCACGGATTATATATTCATTTAATCGTCTATTTTTGGTAAATCGGAGTATGAGAAGGATGTCCGGAAGCAGGATGCCAAAAGTTGCAGAGGAATTACGATGGGAATGTGCGTGCTGCTGTGGCCCCGCGCTCTCGGCTTGGCTTTTGGCTCAGATCCTCCTGGGGGCGGGTAGATTTAGGTTTCCCTTCCCCCTCCCCCGCGCCATGATAATGACTCTCGTGTCAAGGATCTCCGACTTTCGAGGATTTGGGGGATAGACTAAGTAGATATGTGAAGGAGAGGGATGGGGGAAGGTGGAGGCTGGCGGCGGAAGTCCGCTCTCTCTGAACGCCCTTCGTTTCTTCTGTCATTGTCATCAATCTCGTTATCGCCATAATTAATATCGCGAACGCCATTCCTTAAATCATTATCTTTATCATCATTAAGTGCTATTTCTTTTAATGCAAAGTTAAGAAATAATTAATTCTTAAATCCACACGCACTTCGTTAATGCCATTTTATTTTGTTTACCTTTGCATTCCCGCGACAGATCTAACGCTGATTGCCGCGGGCGGCTGGACCTCGGCTCCTGCTTGACAGGCCAGTCGACCGAGCGCAAGAGGGCGGAGGGGCGTTCTCGGTCACGGCGGGCGGGGCTCAAAGGCAGGCGGCGGAAGGCAAACATTTCGCAACGGTCAAGGCTTTACTAAATCATGCTCGCCCACGTCGTTTATGAACGACCACGTGCCGGCGGCAAATTAAACGTGGTTTCTGACAGCCGCAAAAATTAAAACGCTTTTTAGCATTGCCGGATATATACATATATAATTTTTAAAATAATGATAACGATAATGAAAGACCAAAGCATGTCCTCGAGAATAAAAGGGAATTGTTTATGTCCAGCTTATTCATTTCTGTCTGATTTCTCGTTGTAAATGAGCAAGTGCATACAGAATACAGAGCATCAGATTTTTAAATTTCGTATGATAACGTCGACCAAGTTCATGCATTCTTTCCTGCGTCGCTCGATTTACGG
>NW_020872560.1:65686-68331 GCF_003789085.1 Penaeus vannamei
GACAGTCTGTACCTAAAGAACCGACAGATAAATCTGAAAGTCTTCTGTATATATATATATATATATATATATATATATATATATATATATATATATATATATATATATATATATATATATGTTTATATATATATATATATATACATATATATATATACATATATACATATATACATATATATACATATACATTATAAAGTGTCTATTCGCCCTCTTATTCTATAAACTGACTGCAGATACATTCGCATAACCCCCCTCACCCACACACCCACATCCCCACAATGGTTCCAAGGGAAATGAATTAAATAATTGAAAGTGAGAAAGTTTAGAGTAACACCATTCCAGATCTCACATTTGCGTGATCCCACATCGATCGACTGCTTGGCGGAAACAAATGGACTAGACATTTTTGTCACCTAAATGCACACAAACTTTGGTTAACAATTAAGGAAATAAAGACCGACATTGCAATTGCAATCTTGCCTATCCGTTGCAGAATAGTAACAAACAGTGAAAGTCAGCAACTGTCAACATTCATTGCAGGTTCCTACTGGCTGCCAAGCACGCACGCTTTCGAGGGGCGAAAGTCAATGTTATATTTCAGAGAAATATATTTTTTATTGTATTATTCCTTCCATCTGTTTACATCAGCAGCTGTATATCCCCCGACTGAAATGAAGGATAAGATGTTCAAATATGTATGTAATATTTTGAATGCAAGGGTCTTAGTAAACACACACACACACACAAGGAAATGCATGGTTAGACATCATCACATGCACAAACACACACAGATGCAGCCACGAACATAAACACGTACACAAGCGGGCAGGCAGCCTCCCCTAGCCTCTGGACATTCATTGTGAACATCAAAATTTGTGAGATCCTTTTATTCGAGCATAATACCTTTCTCGTCGACTTAGAGGGTTCGCGCGACTGCCTGTCATAGCGAGAAAAATATGCAGTCGCTTTTATTATACATCATACATCGTCTTTTTCTGGTTATGTTATGGTGGAGGCGTGTTGGCGAGTGCGTGTGAGAAAGCGCAGGCGAGAGTGATCGGAGCGAAAAGTTTTGATGTGTCGCAAGTCTGGCAGAAACTTCTCCACTTCAGAGACAGCTTAAACTAGCCAAGATTCAGACTTGATATTTTCAAATTTCCTTTAATGAAAACGATAATTGTCTAAAATATTTTCACAACTTTGAAAGGGAATAAATATGCATGTGCTATGATATCAGCTCAGCCGATCTTACAAGCCCTTGCATTAAAATATTGAAAGAACTAAAGACAAAGGAGAAGCCCTCTAAGAATTCTCAGAACCACAGATTTAACAGCTAGATATCAGACAAAAAAAAAGAAAAAAAGAAAAAAAAAATCGTGATGTACACCGCAGACCAATAAATCCTCTAAATTAAAAGTTATTTTATCGCGTGTGAAGTCGAAGTCCTGGAGCTGCCGAGGAAAAATTTACAACAAATCATTTCTATGAAGTGACGCGTTCTACTTTAAAAGATCACGGCGTCCATCCGTTAGGCACAGCAATCGAAAAGAATAAATGTTTAACGACAGCGGCATTCACGAAGGAGAAGTGAACTGGTATTTTCCCCTAGTAATCACGCAGCAATTACCGGCACATTAGCACCGGTTCTCGGCGTCCTGACAGCTGGACGAGGCCATACCGCTCTTACGCTCTGATCGATGACAGTCCTGGAGAGTTGCGGCCCACAAGGAGGAGGAGTAGGGGGAGGAGTAGGAGGAGGAGTAGGAGGAGAAGTAGGAGGAGTAGAGAGGAGAGAGTAGGAGGAGGAGTAGGAGGAGGAGTAGGAGGAGGAGTAGGAGGAGAAGTAGGAGGAGGAGTAGGAGGAGGAGGAGGAGAAGTAGGAGGAGGAGTAGGAGGAGTAGGAGGAGAAGTAGGAGGAGGAGTAGGAGGAGGAGTAGGAGGAGAAGTAGGAGGAGAGGAGTAGGGAGGAGAGTAGGAGGAGGAGGAGGAGGAGGAGGAGGAGTAGGAGGGGGAGTAGAGGGGGGAGGAGGAGGGGAGGAGGAGGAGGAGGAAGTAGGAGGAGGAGTAGGAGGAGGAGGAGTAGGAGGAGGAGGAGTAGGAGAGAGGAGTTAGGAGGAGAAGTAGGAGGAGGAGTAGGAGGAGGAGGAGGAGAAGTAGGAGGAGGAGTAGGAGGAGAAGTAGGAGGAGGAGTAGGAGGAGGAGTAGGAGGAGAAGTAGGAGGAGGAGTAGGAGGAGGAGAGGAGGAGGAGTAGGAGTAGGAGGGGGAGTAGGAGGGGGGGGAGGAGGGGGAGGAGGAGGAGGAGGAGTAGGAGGAGAAGTAGGAGGAGGAGTAGGAGGAGTAGGAGGAGAGTAGGAGGAGGAGTAGGAGGAGGAGTAGGAGGAGAAGTAGAGGAGGAGTAGTAGGAGGAGGAGTAGGAGGAGGAGGAGGAGGAGGAGTAGGAGTAGGAGGGGAGTAGGAGGGGGAGTAGGAGGGGGAGGAGGAGGGGGAGGAGGAGGGGAGGAGGAGGAGGAGGAGTAGCGAGGAGGAGGAGTAGGAGGAGGAGGAAGTAGGAGGAGAGGAGGAGGAGGAGGAAGGAGGAGGAGGAGGAGGAGGAGGAGGAGGAGGAGGAGGTAGAGGAGGAAGAAGAGAAGACAAAAGGAGA
>NW_020872560.1:78994-83994 GCF_003789085.1 Penaeus vannamei
TATGCAGTATATCTATATAAACATATACGCTCACACGCACATATGCGTATGTTTGTGTATTATCTATATCTGTAATATGTTCGATATCTCTCTCTCTCTCCTTCCTTCTCCTTCTCTCTCTCTCTCTTTCACCTTCTCCTTCTCTCTCTCTCTCTGTCTATCTATCTGCACATCTATCTTTCTATCTCTTACCTTCTTCTTCTTCTCTCTTCTCTCTCTCTCTCTCTCTCTCTCTCTCTCTCTCTCTCTCTCTCTCTCTCTCTCTCTCTCTCTCTCTTCTCTCTCTCTCTCTCTCACCTTCTTTCTCCCCTCCCCCTCTCTCTATATCTATCTATCTCACTCTCTCTTTCTCTCTCTCTCTCTCTCTCACACACACCTTCTTCTCTCTCTCTCTCCCTCTCTCTCTATCTTCCTCCTTCCTCTCTCACTTTCACTCGTGTCATATGTATAATATCCGACGAAAGTTTCCCTTGAGGCAGATGTCGGTGCAACAAGTTAAGTTAAGGTTGCTCATATTGCCATCTTTCTGAACTTCCAAACAATATTGCGTTTATTGAGTTTTCTTGCAATAATATTTCAGTGATGTTATGTAAACCGGTTAATCTATTATTTTTTCTGATGTTATTGCACGTTTGGTTCCTCATTCGTAGTATCGGCTTCTGGTATTAGCATTTGAATCATCGTCATTCTCTGTGTGTAATTTTATCACTCTTCCAATTTGCTCTTTTCGATTTTCGTCTAATATATTCAGCCCCGTGCGTGAAGGGTCGCATCACGTGATAGCAAATATCCATCTCTGTCACTAGACTGCCCAGTGAGTGGCACCCTCACGCCCACCTCCCTCCCTTCCCTCCTCCTCCCCCTCCCCTCCCTCCTCCGGCTAAATTCACTCCGCCTCCCTCTCTCTCTTCCCTCCTCCGCCTTTCTACACCATTTCGGTCTCGCTTTGTTGTCCAGTTTTCTCATCCATTTTTCTATTCATTTCCCTTGTTCGTTTCTCCCCCACTTCCAATTCGGTTTGTAATTGCGCGGACTGCCTTCCCGCCCCTCTCCTGCTGGGGCTGATCCTCCCGGTGCCACCTCGACGGCCCTGTGCCTCGTCCCCCTCCCCCTGCCCTGCCCTGCCCTGGCTCAGTGCATCGGGTACCCAGCCAGGGCGACGACCACCACTTCAACACACCCCCCTTCACCTCCCGTCACTCCCCTCTCCCTTCAGTTAAGCTATTGTTCGGGAAAGAGAGGGAGGGAGGGAGGGAGGGAGGGAGAGAGGGAGAGGGAGAGAGGGAGAGAGGAGGGAGGGGAGGGAGGGTGGGAGCGAGGGAGGCAGGAGGGAGGGAGGGAGGGAGGGAGGGAGGGAGGAGGAGGAGGAGAGGAGAGAAGAGAGAGAGAGAGAGAGAGAGAGACAGAGAGACAGAGAGAGGAGAGAGAGAGAGAGAGAGAGAGACGAGAGAGAAGACAGAGACAGAGACAGACAGACAGAGGGGAGAGAGAGAGAGAGAGAGAGAGAGAGAGAGAGGCAGACAGAGACAGAGAATTTGATCTGATTTGATTCGATAAAGTTTACTTACATAATAATGTACAACCCTTGTATGAAGCCAAGGAAAGATACCAAAGTATCTACCGAAAGTGCTGAACATCTGCTTGTGTAGAGGACCAGAAGTCGAACATCTATTGAACATACCAGAAGAGCTGCATCATCGTGTTTACCTTTTTACATGCATTATTTGGTCGATGAAAAAAAACACACATTAACTCACTAATCTCACATTAAAGATCGGTGTCAACAATGAAATCAATATATTCAACCATTGGTATTCTCGTATTTGATTAATAAAAAGCTGTTTTTATATAAAAACAAACGGTAATAAGCAGAATTATGTAGCGAGTGTCTGTCACATTTTGCAGTAATGATACGATTTCGGCTCTGACTGTGAAACTGGATCAAGGCCACAGCGCACGGAGGGCTATTATCCTCTACGCAGTCTGGCTGGTCTAACTTTCCGCTTTCCGAGATATTTCATCAAAAACTTTGTCGGGAATGCTTATGTCTGACGTCCCAGCAGTGCCACCACAGTGCCAGGTATATTCAAATCAGATACGTAGCTGCCACATACGAGATAATCTGTCAGACTTTGTCGGGGATGCTTTTACCTGATGCCCTTGTAGTGCCCCATAGTGGCAGATGATGTCATACCCACTTTCTTCACGTTTTCTGTAGGCCATTAGCTGGGCATGAAAGTCTCTAAAAGAGCTGATAATTGACGAAAAAAATGGTATTGCGTAGAAGTTATTCGTGCTAATTTGGGCCACCAGATCGACCTTGACACGAGAGGATATTCCAGTGTCAGAGGGCATCCGGTACACTGACACTTGAAGCTCCCCATTTTAGACGTCTTGAAAATCTAGACGTCTCATGAGGTTCTGTGACCAGGGTCGCTATTAAATGTCTGGCGAATACCATGAGGTCTATGACGGGGCGCTATAAACTCTATGTCAAGAATATTAGAAGAATTACACTGAAGTTGACAACACACTGAAGCTGAGAATAATCCAAGCATGTTTTGGTTCTCCATTCTGAACTGGAGTACCTATAATAGATCTCCTTTGACACAAAAAAAAAAAATATTTGTTGTCTCGAGAGAAGCTGCAGAACCCCAATGTCGAGATGGTGTTACCTTGGGAGATTCAGTTCTCTTCTCATGACAAGAACTTCAGCAGTTATTGGGCAGTCGACTATAAAGCTCATGTCCTTGTTCTGTAAAATTTCATGAAGTTGAAAGCATCTCGAAGCAACTACGAATAGACGAGCATACTAACCCTGGTCTTAACAAGGGGAATATACACCAGAGAAAGAGATAGAGAAAGAAGAATAGAAAGAAAGAGAAAAGATAGAGGAAGAAAAAAAAGAGAAGTAGAGGAAAGGGAAAATCAGAGGAAAGAGATACAGAAAGAATGAAAGAAAAAAGAGAAAAAGGAAGAAAAAAAAGAGAAATAGAGAAAGGGAAAGAAAGGGAACTATACATCAGAGAAAGAAAGAGATACAGAAAGAAAAAAGGAGAAAGAGATAGATGGAAAGAAAAAAAGAGAAATAGAGAAAGGGAAAGAAAAGGAAACTATACATCAGAGAAAGAGATCCAGAAAGAAAAAAAAAAAGAAAAAAGAGAAGAGGAAGAAAAAAGAGAAAAATAAGGAGAAAGAAAAAAAAGGAGAACGAGATAGAGGAAGAAAAAAAGAGAAATAGAGAAAGGGAGAGAAAGGGAACTATAATCAGAGAAAGAGATCCAGAAAGAAAAAAAAAGAAAAAGAGATAGAGGAAGAAAAAAAGAGAAAGAGATAGAGAAAGCAAAAAAGAGAAAGAGATAGAGGAAGAAAAAAAGAGAAGTAGAGAAAGGGAAAGAAAGGGAACTATACATCAGAGAAAGAGATACAGAAAGAAAAAAAAGGAGAACGAGATAGAGGAAGAAAAAAAGAGAAATAGAGAAAGGGAACTATACATCAGAGAGAGATACAGAAAGAAAGTAAAAGAAGATAGAGGAAAAAAAAAAAGAAAAGAGATAGAGGAAAAATAGAGAAAGAGATAGAGAAAGACAGAAAGAAAGCAAACACAAAGAGAGAAAGGTGAAGCCCATTGCTGTCTATTCGCACACAACGCTGTCTGTTGGTCAAGATCATAATGGATGGTCAACGTGAACGTCACCAACGCAAGGCCATATGTTGTTCAGCGCCAGAGAGAACAGAACGGCGAATGGAGAACAGCGAGGTGACAGCGCTCGGGAAATCCTCCTTGTTCTTGCTCCTTTGCATCTATCTCTTTTATCTTTCGCTTCATTTGCTTCACAGGTCATTCGACGCGTTCGCTATCTTATCGACATGCACCGTAATCCTGCCGATACTATCAGCTGATTGTCGTTATCGCTTGAGGCCTTATCTTCATCACAAGTATGCACTATACCATCTTAATCTTATCGTATATGCTATGTCTCTCGTTTTCATCACCTGTGTTTATAAACTCTGTTGTTGTTTTTATGTTTATAAACAGTTCTATCACTTTCGCAAGCGCATTAATCATCATATAAGAACAGTAATTATCATTTGAGAACAGATATGCTGTCGAATACCTCCAGAAAAAGTCTATATCTGTCTCTCTCTCTACATAAAAATAAAATGAAGCCTTTAAGTCCCTCAGTAAAAACTTTATGTGTCCCTCAGTAAAATTTCGTCAATGGGGGGTCCTTTTTGAACGCCTTGGAGCCGCCAATACGATGTAAACGACTACTAATTTGCATATTGTTGTGTTTGATATTTTCACTGGCGTAACATATCAAAAAGTGCTCCTGAGGTTCCTCCTCTCTTGGCCAAGGGAGCCCCAAATAGGTGCTTATTTCTCTATACACTGTGCCTTGCTGTGTTTGGGGAGCCTAAAATAGGTGCTTATTTCTCTTTATAAATTGTGCCTGCTCTGTGTATGGGGAAGGGGGGGGGGGAGGGGAGCCCCAAAATAGGGTGCCTATTTCTCTTATACACTGTGCCTGCTCTGTGTATGAGGGAAGGGGGGGGGGGAGGGAGCCCAAAAATAGGTGGCTATTTCTTATTTTGTGCTGCCTGTGTATACCCCAAATTGTGCTTACGTGCTGCTCTGTGTGATGGGGGGCGGGGGGAGAGGAGCCCAAAATAGGTGCTTATTTCTTCTTTATACATTTGTGCCTGCTCTGTGTACTGGGGAAGGGGGGGGGGAAGGGAACCCAAAATAGGTGCTTATTTCTCTTATATATTGTGCCTGCTCTGTGTATGGGGAAGGGGGGGGGGGAAGGAGAACCCAAAAATAGTGCTTATTTCTTTTATATATTGTGCCTGCTCTGTGTATGGGAAGGGGGGGGGGGAGGGAGCCCCAAATAGGTGCCTATTTCTATTACACACTGTACCGGCTCTGTGTATGGGGAAGGGGAAAGGGAGCCCAAAATAGGTGCTTATTTCTCTTATACACTGTGCCTCCTCTGTGT
>NW_020872560.1:93994-103994 GCF_003789085.1 Penaeus vannamei
GAAGACGACCCAAGCCTTCGGTCCGGGTTCTTCCAGGGCGACATCATGCTTCCCTCCGAGGACCACCTTCTTCAGATCATCCAGGTGAGGTGGCGATGCCTCGGGTCGCTGCTCTTGGTGTCTCTGTTCCATGTCTGTTCGTTCTGTCTGAATCTTTTCCTTGCCATTGCTTTTATGTGTTTATGCTCATTGTGTATTTCTTTCTCAGTCCAACAAATACACACACACACACACACACACACACACACACACACACACACACACACACACACACACACACAGATGAAACCCATATATTTCCGAATCAATAAAACAAGTGATAACCATTACAAATACATCACGAAAGGAACATGAGTGCCAGACGAAAACTCTTAGTAAATAATCAAAATATATAGGAATGTAACCTTAGCGTATCTGAATGAAAATAGGTTAGAATGTACAATAACAGATTACCCATAAACGAAGACCTGCGTGCGTAAAGCCTACAGCTCAAATTATTAGATGACGTAGAAAGAGGCCAAAGAATTGCTCAAAATCCTGGCTGGAATCACCTTCCTGTCGGGGTAGGCATTTCCTTCTTTGTCGGTGGCAGTTGGCAACAATGAAACCGGAAGCGTTACTGACACGGCACGACACACACGCACACATGCACATAATCTGGATGTATTAGAATGTGACTTACAGACTAAATGTGATTTATGAAGATCAAAGTTTCAATATCTGAGAAGAAATATAAGTTGACGAAATGGGTCCCTTGTCCTCTTGCGCGTTGTCTAGTGTGTTCGTTGCATTTAATTGACGCTAAGCCAAAGAACAGCCAAAAATCAACGTTCATTAATTCCTAAACTCATGAATTCTTGAGTACGTATTCTTGCTCGAACCCACGCTTCCTTTCATAGCTCGCAAATCGTGGCATGAGGGGTGTGAAAGTGCAACATTAAAAGCATACACGCATTTTGACGAAGTAAAACACGCTCAGAATTCCACATAAAGCCAAAGAAAAACGAGACATCCCGCAGAAGGGATATCTGTTCAAAGATAATAACGGAGTCTGATCCTAATCCTTATTTCAATCCTCTAGGGATCCCCGGACGCCCAGGGAAGCGCCGCCAGGAACCCAGCTCTTCGTTGGCCAGGCGCTCTCATCCCCTACGTTATCTCAGCCTCCTTCTGTGAGTATCTCCATGTTATTCAATCTTACACTCAGGAAAAGAGAATATCATATACCGTAAGCAGCTGAATATCAACAGTAGTTTCGATATAAGAAAATCATTCAGGAAATAAATGTGTTTTGCATTAGACTGATTGACTGGTAGAGGAACAGCCTTCGCGCCATGTTTGTTTACGTTTGCCCCCCCCCCCCCCAATATATAGGTTATGACAAGTAATGCATGCTCACTTTCTCTCCAACTCACCGTCAAATCGACTTTCCCCTTGGTTTTCACTTCCCGAAATTGCAATATCTTGTAATAACACGAAAAACAATGCACAACGCTGGAATACTGACCTCCTTGGCACCGCCTCAGCTCGCGCCGAGAGGGCGGCCATCGGGGGCGCGATGGGCGAGTACCACACCAAGACGTGCCTTCGCTTCGTGCCTCGCCAGCCGCAGCACAGGGACTACGTGCACATCCTCAAGGGCGAAGGGTGCGTTTCCTTTGGTTTTGGTTATCGATATGGTCATCGCACGATCGCGGGCCATCGCTGTAATTAACGCCGTGGCTTCATCATTTCCGTTGTTGCTGCAATAACTTCAACTGGCAGGTTTTTTTTTTTTACTTCCTTTGTAGTAATGTCTGTAGTATCAAACTGCACACACACACACACACACACACACACACACACACACACACACACACACACACACACACACACACACACACACACACACACACACACACACACACACACACACACACACACACACACACTCACTCACTCACTCACTCACTCACACTCACTCACACTCACTCACACACACACATCGACCTTAATTCCTATTTCCTGATCTGAAAAGGATCTTCAGTCCTCTTACATTTTAGTAAAAGTTAAAGGGCCTAACACACCCAACACACAAGCACACCACCGCCTGCAGACCCCAGCCAAGCAAGCAAAGGAAGCAAGCAGCGATCGCCTTCACTTTCAGACCCCAGTCCCCTTTCCTCTCAGAGTTCAACCTGCACGACCTTAACCGCCCTCCTTCTGCAGGTGTTCGAGCGCGGTGGGTCGGGCCGGCGGTCTGCAGGTCGTGTCCCTCGGGCAGGGCTGCGTGCACCACGGCGTGATCGTGCACGAGTTCATGCACGCCGCTGGCTTCTGGCACGAGCAGTCCCGCTACGACCGCGATAAGCACGTCGTCATCAACTGGAAGAATATTATCGGCGATATGAAATACAACTTCGGGAAGGTGAGTGGAAGTTATTTTGAAATTTGGGGCAAGGAGGAAGGAAAGACAATAAGAGAGAGACAAAAGAGGGAATGGGAAGATAATGTTAAATAATGGGATTTCCAGTTTTGGAAGAGGTGAAAAGAATAATGATAAAACAGCTTTGAAAAATCATTATTGCCAACCTTCACTGTGATGTAGGCACCGGATGATGATAATTAAATATTACTATTATCCGTTATAAGAGCCAGCCTATGCCGACATAATAATCAGCTTTCACATGGTAAGACATTATTCTTCTCTTTATCAGAAAACCAACCGTCTGACGAGCGACTTGGGGCTTGACTACGACTACGCCTCCGTCATGCACTACGGACCGCGGGCCTTCGCCGTGGACGCCTCGCTGCCCACCATCATCCCCAGGGTGGCCGGGGTCGAGATAGGTCAGCGTCGCGGCTTCTCGCAGGTTGGTCGCGGAGCCAAAAGGTCTCGGTTAACTTGTGCGTGTTTGCGTGATGAAGCCGAGGGCCGAGGGTGCCAGCTGTTCTCGCGGATGAAGAAATCAACAAGCAAATATACCAAAATGTTGCGTTAACGGCGCAATGAAGTAATGATAGAGTACATTTATTGAATAAATCAAGGGGATTCTGCTGTGTAAATGTCAAACTTGTTGCAGACAACCAAAGCAATTTTTCCAGAATTTCTTTATCAACAGCTCGACGTGAAGAGCCTGAACATCTTGTACCGCTGCGATAAAGATGCAACGACGCCGGCGCCCACGGAGAAGCCCGGCGCCTGCGAGGACACCCACGCGGCCTGCCCCAAATGGGCGGCGAGCGGCGTGTGCGTGAGCAGCCCCGTCTTCATGTCTCGCGCGTGTCGGAAGTCTTGCAACCTGTGCGGTGAGATTCGAACTCTGAACTATTTTGAATATGACAAGACAGTTAACGACTTTTCCGTCTGAAATTTCAAAATACTATTATTCATTTTGCCAAAGGTGTTTACTCCTATTAACAAGATCATAAAATAGACGTTTCTTATAATCTGATCTCCAGATGAAAAGGCTGAATGCACGGATACGAACATCCACTGCGCTTGGTGGGCGGGGCGAGGCGAGTGCGAGCGGAACCCAGCCTACATGACCAGTTCCTGCCCCAGATCATGCGACGCCTGTGGTGAGGACCGAGAATTTCCCGTGTGGCTTTTCACTGATAAAAGAAGGGGGGGGGGGGGGCGGAGAGGTAGCAGTTTGGCGGTAATTTTATTTGTTGTTGTAGATGTCTTTAAATTCACTAAATCTTGTCTTTAGATTCACTTTTTTATTCGAAAGTTGTCGGTAGATGGACTTGAATCAATACTACTCGTTGTTGCAATGCCCCTTGATTAATGATAACATCCGCAGAAGAGCAATTGCACAGCACAGTTAGGTAATAATCTTTCGGCAAATCTGTCCTCACGCCCATCCCGATCCGACCATCATACATCTACACTCACGCCCACCCTCTTCATAACCCGAAGCTCTCCCCCGCAGGCGTGTGGGCGGGGCCGTGTAAGGACCAACACAAGGACTGCAGCATATGGGCGGCTCGAGGGGAGTGTGGGCGTAACCCGGAATACATGAGCCGCAACTGCCGCTCCTCCTGCAGTCTGTGCGGAGAGCCACCGAGGGCGCCGGGAGTCTAGGCGTCGCGGTCACGTGCTCGAGACGGCATTTCAAGACAGCTACGGCATTCTTCAAGAAATATCTCTCTTTTCTTTCATTTTCTCTCTCTCTCTTTCTCCCTCTCTTCTTCTCTCTCCCCCACCCCTCTCTCTCTCTCTCTCTCTCTGTCTTTCTCTCTTCTCTCTCTCTCTCTCTCTCTCTCTCTCTCTCTCTCTCTCTCTCTCTCTCTCTCTCTCTCTCTCTCTCTCTCTCTCTCTCTCTCTCTCTCTCTCTCTCTCTCTCTCTTTAGGATTTTATTCCTCCCAGCCTTTTTTATCATAAATGGACACTATTATTATTATCATTATTGTCATTATTATCATCATTTTTATCTAAAAGGGTCTAAGTAAATAAACATAGTTGTTAGAATACAGCTTTAGGCCTATATTCTTTAGGCATCTGTTGCCAAGTAGGAGGAGAATGTTATTGCAGTCCATTTTGTGTAGATTCTTGATGTATTTCTGAATGATAAGTAACAGAAAATGATTAGTGAATCGGAGTGTAGTTAGTGCCAATCAGACATATCTCAATATACTGTTCTTGGGAGTCTTCTGCGGTGTTCTTCAATGCTTTTGTCACGAACTTATTAGAAAAAGGCTTGTGTTTACATTTATATGTTCATCCGCCATGGGAAACAATTTTAATTTCCCCTCAAAGTGTTGTAACTGCAGGCATTTCAGGTAAATTATTTGTTTATATTAAACTGTCTCCTTTAATCAATATTTGAAGGTAAACTTGCAACTTCTATGTACGGATTGCTTTCTTTGCGGTTGTCACATGGGATGAAGTTCTACAGTGTAAAGCTGGACTTTGATAGATAAATAAGACAAAATAAAATAGCTAAATAAGTCGTGAAGCTTTTCAATAAAGAAAATATTCTTAAAATTCCATTTAACTTCAGAAAACAAATTTCACTTCAGAATGGACATTATAATCTATCTTTTCACTGATTTTTTTTTACTTTTCTTATTGTGCTATATTCTGAATATCTTTCTGTGAATTCAGTCTTTTTCATTGTTTTAAAGTCTATCTGCTTTACAACTGTGCATGATTTATACAAACCAAGATCCAATACTTCTTTTGCAATCTAAACTATCTGATTTCCCTCTCTCGTAAGCAACACGTATGCCGACAGATATAAAAAATTAGGCGGATCTCAACAGCAAGAGATTCCACACTCTCTCCACAGTCCAGCGGCGTCGGCTATTAAGGAGCAGGGTGTTGTTGCTTCGACTAGGATCATGAAACCTCAAGCTTGGCGACATAGACATGATGGCCTGAGAAACGAACAGTCTGATCATGTCTCCTGGAGCATGTATGCTACTTTTTACTGTCATATTCATCATTATAACTATTTCTATAATAATAATAACAATAATGATAATTTTTTGCTCGCATTATTGATTGGGGAAAGGAGCTTTTTGCGTTATACCCACATATATTCCACTGTAGGATGCCTAGACTGTGTGCCATGATGGTTACTCTGTGTCACTTATGATTAGGCTATATTCGTCAGCATCAGATGTCCCAGTGCTGGTGGCATCTGCCATAGTCTGACAACTCCATGTTGAGGTTCTCGCTGACTGAGGAATCTCTTTCTCTCCTGGGAGAGAGAGAGAGAGAGAGAGTGAATGGAGATCGTGGCGAGAGAGGGAAGGAGAGCGTGGAGAGAGAGAGGGAGAGAGGGAGAGAGGGAGAGAGAGAGAGAGAGAGAGAGAGAGAGAGAGAGAGAGAGAGAGAGAGAGAGAGAGAGAGAGAGAGAGAGAGAGAGAGAGAGAGGGAGAGAGAGAGAGAGAGAGAGAGAGAGAGAGAGAGAGAGAGAGACAGACAGACAGACAGACACAAACAAACAGAGAGAGAGAGAGAGAAATAAATACACAGACCGATGTAGATATAGATATAAACGTATAATATACCAAATATGCATCTGTCTCCCCATATTCCTTAGTGACCGTGTCCCTGTGTCCATGAATGAATACCGTGAGTTGAACAGCGGGGATTTTCACTCGCCCTCAAGCCCAACATAAGACTGTCCATTTAAAACGAATGTATCTGTTACAAAAACAGGCATTTGCATATTCTGGTTGAAGAGGTGCTTCGGCAGAGGCTCTTTGCAGAAGATTAAAAATATGTACCTTTTATTCTCTTCGTGTGTCGTCAATCCTGCTAATGAATGCTGATTACGGATTGGACATGGTTATAAAGAGGATAATCATAGTCATCTCAATGCTAAATGTGAGAACTTAGACATGCGTGCGTGGCCAGTAATCCACCGTGACTAATGCGTTTAGTGGGAGCACGCCGGTAATCAACGCATGCGCTGTAATTGCCAGGTCCCGCTGGCGCTGTTATCCTCGTTTTTTGTTTACTTTCGCCCGTAATTTAATCTGTGGTTATTTCAGGCAATTCTCTTTTGTGGTCTTCTTTGTGTGTTTAATATTGCTTTTGATCACTGATACCATAGATCAGTGTGACAGCGTTCTGGCCCAATATTCATCATTATGAGTTAATATATACTATCATTATATATGGCATGACTATGGA
Source organism: Penaeus vannamei (assembly GCF_003789085.1). Taxonomy (NCBI): domain Eukaryota; kingdom Metazoa; phylum Arthropoda; class Malacostraca; order Decapoda; family Penaeidae; genus Penaeus; species Penaeus vannamei. Next base: position 100,627 of record NW_020872560.1, read on the forward strand.
TATATCTATGTGTCATTACTATATATCTAAGAGACATACGAGTTCTTTTTATTGATATTGTACTTCTCGTGTTAAAGAGCGCAAAGTAATTCCACTGTTTCGTCAAGTATTGTGTTTTGTCCCATCCGTGTCTTTGTGGTTTGGTTTCATTGTTTGTCCAATGTCCAGCTCCTGGTTTTTCCCATCATCTGCTCCTTCGTATTGCCATCCTACTTGAACGGCTTTGCTCCATTTCTTTCAGCGAGAAATTTCTCAAAATTCCTTCCTTCGAGGGCATTCGGGTGATCACAGAGTGCATTTCATCTCTCTCTCTCTCTCTCTCTATTTCCCTCTCTTTCTCCGCTCTCCCTCCCTCCCTCCTCTCTCTCACTCCCTATATTTGAGAGGAGAGGACATCACTTTAAAAGGCTGTACAGCCATGCTTAAACGTCCTAGAATAGAGTTATAACAATAAAGTGTCCATTATAACTTTCCACACTCTAAATGCCTTGCTTCTTCTTGTCGTGGGACCCTTTTCTCTCTCTTCTGCTACTTCTCTGTCGCTGGTGCTGAAGGAAAGGCGGTCGTCTTCAGCCTTTAAAAGTTCTCCCTTCAGTGTGTCTTGTTTTTCTGGACGATGGAACTTCTTTGCTCTTTGAAACTTGAACTGGATATCTGTCTTCGCAGCGCCCATCCTTGTCTGTATGACTGGATCTGGCGCGTAGGTTAGCCTGGGACTGCTGATCGAAAATAGGATTATCCTCCATCTTAAGTTCAATATTCTTCAACATGTCTAAGGCAATAATGAACTCCCCGTTCCTCCGTTCCGGTATTTAGGAACAGTTTTCCCGACGATGTTGTGGCATAGAGCTCTCATCACTAATTTGGTATCAGCGAATGGCCAATTTTGGTTCAGCATGCAGTCCAGTCGACGATTGTTTGGTTCTATGATTTCTCGGTCCAGCCTTGTCTCCACATCTCTTTCCTCTTGCAGAATGCAGTCCCAGTGTTTCTGCCGTTCAGAAAACCAGGTAAGAATCATCCTTCTGAAGCGCAGGCTGGGGGTTCCTTCAACTCGTATCTGTGGAAACACCATAGCTGGTCTTTTTTCCGTTTGTCTTTTCCTCGAGTGATGTTGCGCCTTTTCATCTCGGCTTCCGCCCGGGCAAGCCATTCGCCACCAGTGAGATCTTTGGACTGTCTCGTGGTCTTGGTTTGGGATGAGACTGCTTCACTAGTCGTGGCTTCGGCTGGCCGGGCTTCTGTCGTGTCTTCTTCCGTTGCAGTTCGACAAACACGAGGCTGTAACTCGATCAACTGATGCATCTGTGCCCTTAAGACGCGTAATTATTCTAACACACGCCCATCACGAGCCTCTATCTTGCTTCTTTCTTGGAACACTGAGAATATTTTCCTTCCCCAGTGACTCGTTAACGTCTGGTTGTATACATCTTCCTGTTTCTTCGTGCAGTATTTTTTTCGCACAGCTCTCCTACAGGATAAAAATTGTGCTCTGATTTCATCAAGAATCATTAATCAATAGGTTTTCGCTTCAACAAAAAATCAGGAACACTAAAAAACCTACCCAAAAAAGTCATCAACTGTTAACAATCAGGAATACAAAAAATAAGAGCACAAATTAAAACTTTTATAACCCATGGACAGACCTCAATCCTTATGATAAAAGGTTATATCAGTGTGTCAGCCATCACACTATGCAGACCTTGTAGTGTATTTAGTTTACCCTTAACATCGTTCTCTTCGAATTCCGAGTAATGGAAGAAAACTTTACGGGGTAACTAAGCTAAAGGTATTACTCGTACAAACACTAGATTACGATTATTCCTTAGATTTAACGGTTGGAAAAATTATAGAAAAAAAATGGCATGCATAAATCAATTACCTCAACTTATTTCATTCATCCCGTTACTTTTAAGGTAAATTGGAGAGTAAGCCAGGCAATAATTCCATTTTGTTTCTGCTCTCTGACTGCTTCTGTTGGGTCTCACGAGCAGGCGGCTGAGTGATGTCACAGTTGAGTCTATCGTCGTCTGATTGGCCACATGAGTCCTACGTCAGTATTACGTGTCTAACATTATTATACCCTCATTCAATTTCTCGTCGCCAATTTGATAGCGGCTGACACACTAAAACTAAGGTAGTCACGCTGTTTTTTTACTCAATCAGTACTCATTTTTACGATTCTGTTACACTCGCACAGGTTCTAAGCCTTACGTACCCTTTGGCTTCTGACGGGGCCTACAGTAGCTGCCATACACTTCCAGAACGCTGCTGTAATGATGATACACATTGGGTTTCTTTGAAATATGTAGAATTAAATAATTCTAACCTTCACTATTTGGTAGAGCCAGCTTAGAATAATTGTCATCATTATAAGTTCAGTCTCGGTTGTGTACTGTCTTTTGTGGATTTGATATTCTTTTTGGTTATTGAAACTCCGGATTAATGTGGCAACATTCATCTCTTATATTTAACACTAGTTCTGAAAACACTTATAATGAATTGAATTTATTCGTATCCTCATATATGCATTTAATATGGATATGGATTTGGATATATTCATTTGTATTACATTAACTTACATAAGACAAATGTTTTTTTTTTTAATAGAGATGGCATTTCTCGTGTTATTTATACGTCACGCAAATTCAGTGTTTCGTCTAACAATTTTTTTTTTTTTAACCTACCCAGTGTTTCTGTGGCTTGTTTCCCTTCTTTTACAGCGTCCTTGTGTATGAATGACAAAATGGAATTATATTAAACACTATGCACAATAGTAAAAATACAAATTGACTATAGATCCTTCGGCCGACATCTAACCGGAGAAAATACAAATCGGAATGTACAAAAATGGCTTTGCTTCGCGCTGATATTAAGATATAATCTTCCCTTTTTTCTCTATTACAGATCTTCACGCCGATTTCGTCTAATGAGAACATCATATTAACACTGATTCACCTTTCCTCATTGATGCTCTTCGCTGAACTGCCCTAGTTAGCAGATCTGAGGCTGCCAGAAAGGGGAAAGGGGGCTGATTTTTCTGTGTATGTTTTTTAGGGTGACAGTTTCAGAAGGCGAGTTGGTATTTTGGTCCTTGAGTTAAATAACCACCATGAACGTCCACAGGTAATTTACTCTCAACATAAATACAGCTTCTATGAGTACGGCCTCAGTACCTCAGTTTTCAATTTTATTTCCGTCACTGATTATGTTTTAAATATAGCATAATTACATTGTCATATCAGGCCGATAACTGTAAAAAAAAATTATTATCCGCAATCGATTCAACATCCTGGACTTTGAAATACTGATATTCTAAGTATAATAGAGTTAGCCTCGATATACAAAAAGAATTGGACTACCAGTCA
>NW_020872560.1:108994-120120 GCF_003789085.1 Penaeus vannamei
TAAGCCACGCCCTTTCGCACCACCTCTTCACCAACACCATCTACGACTTCGAGATTTCGGTGTTGGAGCCCTTCTTCGAGTTCCTGCCGAAGGCCAACAAGACGTGGCTGCAGCGATACGGGAGCTATTTCTACAGCGTGGCTCTCTTTCCAGTATTTTTCTATCTGGAGGCCCTGAAGAAGTGGAAAATGATAGCCTTTGGGGAGCAGAAGATGAGGCCTGAGAATACCTTACCTATATGTGAATTGGCTGTTTTCTGTGCCTTTGTGTCGTCGAGTTGGACAGGCCTGAAGTAAGTGACTCCGGACAAACAACATAAACTTGGCTATAGTTAGTATGACTGCTTAAAGACTGCCTTTGCTGGTATTTTAGCTAGTTGCCATACCTCTTATAGGGTAGTATGCCGTACAACACTTCATGTTAATATCACAAGCAACCTTAGCGTACCAAACGCTCGTAATATAGCATATGTCAATGAGAGTAACATCATATTACAGGCTGTGGTTAGTGATGCACTGCGCGTGTAGTGTGTGGTTCTCCTTCATCGGGCTGACGGCGGCGCACCACCATCCCGACATCTACCACGAGGGCGACGCCATGAGAGACAACCCGGACTGGGGCCTTTGCCAGCTGGACGCCGTGAGAGACAGGCAAGTTGAAGGTGCAGCTTTAACACGCCGAAGGAAAGGCCTTTGGTATTTAAATGGATGCAAATGTACGGCTGAATGTCGAAGAGTATGTAGAGGTAGCTTTATGAAATGACTATCCCTCATTTACAAACGAAAAAAAAAATGTATATTACCACTGCAGCAACGTGCGTGCTTTGACGTAGGCCATATAATAACACCGCTGTCTATGCTGCTCTCTCTTCAGGATGGAAGTGACAGGGAACCTATTTCTCGTCTCCACCACCTTCGGCGACCACAGCCTGCACCACCTGCTGCCCACAGTAGACCACTCGAAGCTGGAGTACCTCTACCCAGCGTTCTTCGAGACCTGCGAGGAATTCAACATCCCCTTCCAATTCGTGCGACAGTGGGAGCTGGTCTGCGGGAAGTACCTTCAGCTGGCCAACGTCACTCCCAATACCAGGAGTCCGGGCTATAAGGAGAAGACAAAAAAGCTGATATGATACCTAACCATTTTATAATATCAAGTGCTCTTAGTAAACTTAATGCACTTTACCATATGTTGGTTTTACTCTATTCCGTGGTATTTTATGTCGATTTATACATCTATATACTTACACAAAACAGCTGAGAGCAGCGGTTGGACTCCCGCATCAGGTAACGCCAACAGAAGGGTAGAACGCTGAAGGCTCAGTGGTAGAACGCTGGCTTTGCAATCCCAAGGTCCTGGGTTCGAGCTAGGTCAGTCCCTCTAAAGGTGACTCAGCTGGTTTCATATTGGGTCATATCGGGGCGGAAAGGAGCTGACCATCCTACCGCATCATCCAGCGGCAAGGTCCTCTAATAACGGAAGTAATAAAGATAACTGATATTTATCTAATGGTGTTCGTATATGTGCTCGAGAATTATACTTTTATTGTTTTTTTTAGTTTTCATCCTTAAGAGATATTTTCTCATTTGGCTCTCTTTATGCAGAGTATTGTATGTGAGTGAAAAAATCAATACAAACTGATTATAGAAACTGATTATAGAATAGAGAAATATATATATATATATATATATATATATATATATATATATATATATATATAGAGAGAGAGAGAGAGAGAGAGAGAGAGAGAGAGAGAGAGAGAAAAGAGAAAAGGGACAAGCAGAGGGGGTGGGTAGAGAATGAGAGAGAGGGAAAGAGACATTTTTATTACTTTGACGAGCTTAGAGAAAGGAACGGGAAAAGAGAGCGAGAGATAAAAAGGGGACAGTACATTTCAGATAAACAATTCTTTAAAATGATCATGAGTCAGCTGTTTACAACGGAGGAGTAAAAGTAATGAAAGAGTTTATGTGCATTATTCTGAAGTCAATGCAGTTTCATGATATATTTCCATAACTAATATTACAGTACAATGCATTTACATATCAAAGCTGTAGTACCCAAACCTTTCCAGACGGATTCCTGCGAACGTACACACGAACACATTTATATGGTATGCTTCAAATTGAAAACAACAAAAATGAGCAACAAATATATATTTCATAACAAAAATCTAATTTGCCTTGTTCACTGCACTCAAAGAGCCGGTACCGTGTTATGGCAGAGATGAGAAAATTTTCCCCTCCAAAAGACCTCAAAGAAAAACCAATGAAAAGAGAGACACTACACATATAAACGGGGATAGGATAACAGAAGAGATAATAAAACAAATGAAAGAGAGACTAGGACAGCAGAGGAGATAATGGAAGAAATGAAACAAGGAAAAGAGAGACATATAAATTGGGATAGGACAGCAGAGAGAATGAAAGATATGAAACAAAATAGAAAGAGAGACACTACACATAGAACAGGGATGGGACAGGAGAGGAGATAATTTTTTAAAATGAAACAAAAGGAAAAGAGAGACTAGGACAGCAGAGGAGATAATGGAAGAAATGAAACAAAAGGAAAAGAGAGACACTACACACAGAACCGGGATAGGACAGCAGAGGAGAGAATGGAAGAAATGAAACAAATGAAAGAGAGAGACTCATATAAACTGGGAATGATATAAGAAAAAAATGAAACAAAAGGAAAAGAGAATGAAAGAAATGAAACAATTGAAAAGAAAGACTAGGACAGCAGAGGAGATAATGGAAGAAATGAAACAAAAGGAAAAGAGAGATAATGGAAATGAAACAAAATAGAAAGAGAAACACTACACATATAAACTGGGATAGGACAGGAGAGGAGATAATAAAAACAATGAAACAAAAGGAAAAGAGAGACTAGGACAGCAGAAGATATTGAAAAATAATGAAAAATGAAACAAACCATGAGGCTGTTTCAAAAAAGACGCAGATTCATAGAAAAGGGAAAATGCCGGATCGATGTCCAAATTCAAAAAAAACTTTAATATCGCTGCTAATTTTCCGATCAAAGTCTCGGAATAAATGTCAATATTCATTGTAATGTGGACAGGGAAAAAAAAGAAAACTGTACATGAATATCGATATATTATTTGTCCTACCCCTCCCCCCCCCAAAAAAAAGAATAAATAAATAAAATAATGAATAAATATAATGATAAATAAATAATAATTATTAATTAATTAATAAAAAATACACCCATTTTAAGCAATAAATATTAAGAAAAAAATTGTACGTACTCTTAAAAGGATGAAAGAAGGAAATATTCAGCCCATTTGCAATGTCACTCACCTTCAGAAGCTATCACGAACAAGAGAGAGAGAGAGAGAGAGAGAGAGAGAGAGAGAGAGAGAGAGAGAGAGAGAGAGAGAGAGAGAGAGAGAAGAAAAGGGAGAGGCAGAGGGGAAAGAAGAGAGAGGGTGAAAGAAAGAGGGATAGAGAATGAGAGAGTTGAGTGAGTGAGAGACAGAGAGAGAGAGATAGAGAGAGAGAGGAGAGAGAGAGAGAGAGAGAGAGAGAGAGAGAGAGAGAGGAAGAAAGGGAGAGGCAGAGGGGAAAGAAGAGAGAGGGTGAAAGAAAGAGGGATAGAGAATGAGAGAGAGTGAGTGAGTGAGAGACAGAGAGAGAGAGAGGGAGGGAAAGAGACTTTTTTTTTTATTACTTTGACAAGCTTAGAGAGAGAAAGGAACAGAAAAAGAGAGAGAAAAGGGGACAGTACATTTCAGATAAACAATTCTTTAAAATAATCATGAGTCAGCTGTTTACAGCGGAATGGGACAGAGGAAAATAAAAAAGAAAGAGAAACTGTACACGAATATCGCCATATTATTTGTCCTACCCCCCCCCCCCAAAAAAAAAAAATATAATAAAAATAAATAAAAAATAAATATATAAATACACCCATTTTAAGCAATAAATATGTAAAAAAAAATGTACGTACTCTTAAAAGGGTGAAAGAAGGATATATTCATCCCATCTGCAACGTCACTCACCTCCAGAAGCTATCAAAGAAAGAGGAGATAAAGCCCATAGAATTAAGGTGATCGTACCATTCAGATAAACAAAATATAAAAGTAATCATGACTCACCTGTTTTATGATCGTTTTCATGGCCGTGGAAACGAAAGTAATAAAGGTAATTAATATTTCTTTAATGGTGTTTGTACATGTGCTCGAGAATTGTACTTTTATTGGTATTTTCATCCTGAAGATATGTTTTTTTTCGTGTTCTCTTTATTTATAGTATTGCACGTGAGTAAAAAAAAATATTAATCAATACAGACTGATTAGAGAGATAGAGAGATAGATAAAGAGAGCAAGAGAGATATGAAAAGGAAGAGGGAGAGGCAGAGGGGAAAGAAGAGAGAAGGTGAAAGAAAGAGGGATAGAGAATGAGAGAGAGTGTGAGTGAGTGAGAGCCAGACAGAGAGAGGGAGGGAAAGAGACTTTTTTTTATTACTTTGACAAGCTTAGAGAGAGAAAGGAACAGAAAAAGAGAGAGAAAAGGGGACAGTACATCTCAGATAAACAATTCTTTAAAATAATCATGAGTTAGCTGTTTATAGCGGAATGGGACAGAGGAAAATAAAAAAAAGAAAGAGAAACTGTACATGAATATCGCCATATTATTTGTCCTCCCCCCCTCCCCACCAAAAAAAAAAAAAAAATAATAATAATAATAAATAAATAAAAAATACACCCATTTTAAGCAATAAATATGTAAAAAAAATGTACGTACTCTTAAAAGGGTGAAAGAAGGATATGTTCAGTCCACCTGCAACGTCACTCACCTCCAGAAGCTATCAAAGAAAGAGGAGATAAAGCCCATAGAATTAAGATGGCCGTACCATTCAGATAAACAAAATCCAAAAGTAATCATGACTCACCTGTTTTATGATCGTTTTCATAACCGTGGAAACGAAAGTAATAAAGGTAATTGATATTTAACTAAAGTAATTAATATTTCTTTAATGGTGTTTGTCCATGTGCTCGAGAATTGTACTTTTATTGGTATTTTCATCCTTAAGATATGTTTTTTTATGTTCTATTTATTTATAGTATTGCACGTGAGTAAAAAAAAAAATATTAATCAATACAGACTGATTAGAGAGATAGAGAGATAGATAAAGAGAACAAGAGAGATAGGAATAGGAAGAGGGAGAGGCAGAGGGGAAAGAAGAGAGAGGGGTAGAGAAAGAGAGTGAGTGAGTGAGAGACAAAGAGAGAGAGAGGGAGAGAGAAATAGACTTTTTTTTTTTTTTACCTTGACAAGTTTAGAGAGAGAGAGAGGAAGAGAAATAGCAGGAGGGGGGGGGAGGAAGGGTGAAGGGGTACAGTACATTTCAGATAAACAATTCTTTAAAATAATCATGAGTCAGCTGTTTATAGCGGAATGGGACAGAGGAAAATAAAAAAAGAAAGAGAAACTGTACATGAATATCGCCATATTATTTGTCCCCCCCCCCCCTCCAACCAAAAAAAAAATAATAATGATAATAAATAAATTAAAAAATACACCCATTTTAAGCAATAAATATGTAAAAAAAAAATGTACGTACTTTTAAAAGGGTGAAAGAAGGATATATTCAGTCCACCTGCAACGTCACTCACCTCCAGAAGCTATCAAAGAAAGAGGAGATAAAACCCATAGAATTAAGATGATCGTACCTTTCAGATAAACAAAATATAAAAGTAATCATGACTCACCTGTTTATGATCGTTTTCATAACCGTGGAAACGAAAGTAATAAAGGTAATTGATATTTAACTAATGGTGTTTGTACATGTGCTCGAGAATTGTACTTTTATTGGTATATTCATCCTTAAGATATGTTTTTTTATGTTCTCTTTATTTATAGTATTGCACGTGAGTAAAAAAAAAATATTAATCAATACAGACTGATTAGAGAGATAGAGAGATAGATAAAGAGAGCAAGAGAGATAGGAAAAGGAAGAGGGAGAGGCAGAGGGGAAAGAAGAGAGAGGGGTAGAGAAAGAGAGTGAGTGAGTGAGAGACAAAGAGAGAGAGAGGAAGAGAGAAATAGACTTTTTTTTTTTTACCTTGACAAATTTAGAGAGAGAGAGAGAGGAAGAGAAATAGCAGGAGGCGGGGGGGAGGGGGAAAGGGTGAAAGGTACAGTAACATTCAGATAACCAATTCTTTGAAATAATCATGAGTCAGCTGTTTATGGTCGTTATCATCACCGATTGTGGAAACGAAAGTGATAACAATAATTGATATCAACCTTATTATTAAATGAGTATATACTTTACATATTGAGAATTTTCTTTTTATTGTCATTTTTGGCTTTCTTTCTGTGTAAGAGAAAGAAATTAATTCGTAGATTGATCTAGACGTTGGAATAGAGATAGACAGATAGAGATATAGATAGATAGATAGTTTCGTCATATATAGTTAGATAGATAAGAAAATAGGAGAGGGGGAGACGTAGAAGGAGAAGAGGGAGGGAGAAAGGGAGAGAAAGAGATAGACAGGGAGACAGACAGACCGACACAGAGGAGAGGGAGAGGAAGATGCAAAAGGAAAAGAAGGGAGAGGGAGAAAGGGAGTGAAGGAGAGAGAGTGAGAAAGAAAGAGAGAGAGAGAGAGAGAGAGAGAGAGAGAGAGAGAGAGAGAGAGAGAGAGAGAGAGAGAAGAGAGAGAGAGAGAGAGAGAGAGAGAGAGAGAGAGAGAGAGAGAGAGAGTCATTGAGTGCTTGAGTGAGAGAAAAAATAAATAAAACCCCAATTGTGATGTGATTTGCATAAATAACAAATCACGGAACTCATAGCAATACATTGCATAATCCAGACACGTAAACAAATTAAATCATCTAGCGGTACTTGGCAACGTACCCAATGTAAAGAGTTGCTGAACCAGCAAACCAGTTTTTTAAAAGGTCAAAATCTAAAGAAATATCACTTTCAGCCTCTCCGAAATACACGAATTCCACTGCAAAACACTCCCACATTATTCCAACATACTTCAGAAAATATCGTATACATAGAAGAATAACGACGTCGGTGCAGACGAGACTGAGAGGGCGATAGCCTGTACTCGGGGCTTTACCCTGCGAGTCGCCTACAGTTAGCTGACCGGGATAGTAAGCGTCTATATAAGTCATTACACAGACCTTGATACTGTGACAAGGATAGTAAGCGTCTCAATAAGTCATTACACAGACCTTGATAGTAAGTAGGTGACAGTTTTGCCGTGGAGTAAAGTCTGGGTCATCGGCGCTTTTAAGACTATATCACGTCCATTTGAGGGAGGTACGTGTTCTGAGATTTGTTAAGTGTTGACGAGGAGTTGGTGTGCAAGTTGAGTGTGGTGCTGTTTTTCTTTTTTATTAGTGTTGCGAGGGAGTTCTCTCTCTCTCTCTCTGTTTCTATCTCTCTCGGTCTCTCTCTCTCTCTCTCTCTCTCTCTCTCTCTCTCTCTCTCTCTCTCTCTCTCTCTCTCTCTCCTCTCTCTCTCTCTCTCTCTCTCTCTCTCTAACTCTCTCTCTCCATATATGTATATGTGTGTGTGTGTTTGAATGTGTGTATGTCATTGTACTATGTGCGTGTGAGTGTGCGTGTGTATGCGCGCGTGCTTGGGCGTGTGTGGGCTTTGTAATGTGTTGGTGTGTGTGTGTGTGTGTGTGTGTGTGTGTGTGTGTGTGTGTGTGTGTGTGTGTGTGTGTGTGTGTGTGTGTGTGTGTGTCTGTGTGTGTGTGTGTGTGTGTGTGTGTGTGTATATAATATATATATATATATAATATATATATATATATATATATATATATATATATATTATATATATACATATGTACATTTTTCACTGAAACATTTGTTTACATTTTTTTAAAATTTCTAAAGGCATATCAGTATAGCAAAATTTTGTGTTGCAACAAATAGAGTGAATTATTATAATCATTTATAAATGGTTTGTGTGTTTAACTGTTAAAAATTAATTTGGGGAAAAACAATAATTTCGTTATTTTAACTTCTTGTGTACAGTTAACCTTAGTTCTGGTATTTAAAGTCGTGTTTTAACCTGATATCATTGATTGCAATGCTTGACAAGTGTATTAGTGTAATTGTTAAATCTTTTTGTACTGATAAATAATAATTGAGACGAATAGTTACTGTCCTGTGTACAGAGAAAGGAGAAATGGTGGAGAATGCAGCGGAAATAACATGTCACAATGCTGTGTTCGTTATTTATTCATTTATTTTAATGGCCCGTGGATACAGCGAGAAATTAGTCGTAGGTGACAGTTCCGGTGGTATCTATAAATAAAGGATGACATTAGTTTATTAGAGTGTAGGTAAGTAAGAGAGGGAAATCGTAAAAGTTAAAGGGAAGGGAAATGATTGGTTTATGTCCTAGGAAAAATCATGGAAAGAACGCTAGGTTCATGTATATTTTTATTTTGGTTATTTAAATGATTTTTTTTATTCATAATTAGTAGGAAAAGGGGGGTATAGAATTAATCTTAAAAATTAGTTGTCAGCTAAGAAACATTGCCTGTTTAGATTATATTTATTGCTAAGATTTCCATAATGATATGCCATCTCCTTATTATTTATTTATTGAATATTAATGGTTAAAAACGTTTCTCTGGCCGTTATATTTGACACACAATAAATAAATCGATTCATTCCCATTCCCATGTGCCTTAAGGACCGTTACCCAAAATTTAACGGTACAGTAAATGGTTAGAATAGACAAAACACGAGCCATCTTTTCCCAGTGGCAATTAGGGTGTCTCGTGACGTAATGGGAATGGTTGCGGTTGACGGCTAGCTGTTTTACAGTACTGGTTATTTTTTCGGCCGGTACAGAGTATTTTTTGAAATATGATATCATAGATAGTTTTTGATATCTTATGGTGGGTTGTGCGGTGTTATAGATATCCAATATAAGTACGATTATACAAGAAATATCGGAAGTAGAAAGAATGCAGCTGGCAACTCTAAGATGTTTACCGCCAATTCGATTCTTGTCGCGTGAAAGGTGTCGCGTTTGTAGAAATCGCTGGAAAAGATGGCATAGTGCAATCTCTTAAATGAATTGGTATATAAAAAATCACTAATATGACATTATTACAAATATGGATTGGAATAGATACGTTATATTTGGTAAATGAAAAATTCGTATATTACACACACACACACACACACGAATTATATATATGCACCCAAGACCCACCACCTGCATCCGTCAAATAATTCCAGATGCCGCCCCTCCGAGATGACGTCATCGGCGAAAACGGGGCGGGAAAAGACGTGAATTCCAACGCACTTCCGGGATTTAAGGGTTATCCTAAGGACCGGGACCACCCCCTTAAATCAGCCCTAAAGTGGATTAAGGGAAAACGGGCCGACGACGCCGTAGGACCCTACTGGAGGATACACGACGGGCTCTACGACCTGACGGAGTTCGCGGAGAGACACCCGGGAGGTGAGGGTGCAGGAGGAGCTGGAGGAGAGGAGGAGAGGGTGCAGGAAGGAGGGTGAGGGAGTTGAGGGTGCAGGAGGAGCTGGAGGAGGAGGATGAGGGAGGTGAGGGTGCAGGAGGAGCTGGAGGAGGAGGATGAGGGTGCAGGAGGAGGGTGAGGGAGTTGAGGGTGCAGGAGGAGCTGAAGGAGGAGGGTGAGGGAGGTGAGGGTGCAGGAGGAGGGTGAGGGAGGTGAGGGTGCAGGAGGAGCAGAAGGAGGAGGGTGAGGGAGGTGAGGGTGCAGGAGGTGAGGAGGTGAGGGTGCAGAGGAGCTGAGGAGGAGGGTGAGGGTGTGCAGGAGGAGGAAGGAGGAGGGTGACAGGAGGAGCTGAAGGAGGAGGGTGAGGGTGCAGGAGGAGCGGAGGAGGGTGAGGGAGGTGAGGGTGCAGGAGGAGCTGAAGAAGGAGGATGAGGGAAGTGAGGGTGCAGGAGGAGCTGAAGGAGGAGGGTGAGGGAGGTGAGGGTGCAGGAGGAGGGTGAGGGAGGTGAGGGTGCAGGAGGAGCTGAAGGAGGAGGGTGAGGGAGGGAGGTGAGGGGAGGGTGAGTGAGGTGCAGGAGGGAATGGGTGAGGGAGGGTGAGGGTGCAGGAGGAGCAAAGGAGGAGGGTGAGGGAGGTGAGGGTGCAGGAGAGCTGAAGGAGAGGAGGGAGGGTGAGGAGGAGCTGAAGGAGGAGGGTGAGGGTGCAGGAGAGGAGGAGGAGGGTGAGGAGGAGGTGAGGAGGTGTGCAGGAAGGAGCTGAAGGAGGAGGAGGAGGGAAGTGAGGGTGAGGGGTGCAGGAGGAGCTGAAGGAGGAGGAGGGTGAGGGAGGTGAGGGTGCAGGAGGAGGGTGAGGGAGTGAAGGGTGAGGGAGGGTGAGGAGGAGGTGAGGTGCAGGAGGAGCTGAAGGAGGAGAGGTGAGGGTTGCAGGAGGAGCTGAAGGAGGAGGGTGAGGGTGGCAGGAGGAGCTGAAGGAGAGGTGAGGGAGGTGAGGGTGCAGGAGGAGCTGAAGGAGGAGGGTGAGGGAGGAGGGTGAGGAGTGAGGGAGGTGAGGGTGCAGGAGGAGCTGAAGGAGGAGGGTGAGGGAGGTGAGGGTGCAGGAGGAGCTGAAGGAGGAGGGTGAGGGAGGTGAGGGTGCAGGAGGAGGGTGAGGGAGGTGAGGGTGCAGGAGGAGCTGCAGGAGGAGCTGAGGAGGGTGAGGGAGGTGAGGGTGCAGGAGGAGGGTGAGGGAGGTGAGGGTGCAGTAGGAGCTGAAGGAGGAGAGGTGAGGGAGGTGAAGGGTTGCAGGAGGAGCTGAGTGAGGGAGGTGAGGGGCAGGAGGAGCTGAGGAGGGAGGGTTGAGGGTGAGGGTGCAGGAGGAGCTGAAGGAGGAGGGTGAGGGAGGTGAGGGTGCAGGAGGAGCTGAAAGGAGGAGGGTGAGGGAGTGAGGGTGCAGGAGGAAGGGAGGTGGCAGGAGGAGGAGCTGAAGGAGAGGGGGAGGTGAGGGTGTGCAGGAGGAGCTGAAGGAGGAGGGTGAGGGTGCAGAGAAGCTGAAGGAGGAGGGTGAGGGAGGTGAGGGTGCAGGAGGAGCTGAAGGAGGAGGGTGAGGGAGGTGAGGGTGCAGGAGGAGCTGAAGGAGGAGGGTGAGGGAGGTGAAGGTG
>NW_020872560.1:124894-132394 GCF_003789085.1 Penaeus vannamei
GTGTGTGTGTGTGTCTGTGTGTCTGTGTGTCTGTGTGTCTGTGTGTCTTTATGTAATGTATTCATATGTATATAAATATATGTATATAGATATCTGTGTACATATACCCACGTCAGTCCGCCCTCGATCCTCCGCAGGTGGGACTGGCAACTCTACATGCAGGACGACGCCCTCCTGAGCGACCTCCTCCTGCAGGATCCCGACGTGTACGTTCTGCACATGTGGAACCTGCACTCCCGCCGGGTGCCCGTGCGAATACACTCCGAACAGCCGTACGCCCGCGCCGCCCGTAGCCTCTGCCCGCTCACTGCCGCCCACTCCGGCCCCCAGATGTGAAGAGGGGAAGAGGAGGAGGAGAAGAGAGTTAAGGAGAAAGCGTAGAGGTTGATGAGGAGGAGGATGGGGATTTTGGAGGAGGGAGTGATGAGGTGTAATGACGGCAGGGACATAAACTATAGAGGTGTTATTTATTGTTTGCGTGAATATGTATATATATATATATATATATATATATGTGTGTGTGTGTGTGTGTGTGTGTGCGTGCGTGTGTGTGTGTGTGTGTGTGGGTGGGTATATATATATATGTATGTGTGTATATATATATAGTGTGTGTGTATGTATATATATATATATATATATGTGTGTGTGTGTGTGTGTGTGTGTGTATATATATATATATATCGTATAACTTCGTATAATGTATGCTATACGAAGTTATTACGCACACACACACACACACACACACACATATATATATATATATATATATATATATGTGTGTGTGTGTGTGTGTGTGTGTGTTTATATATGTATACCCATTTATACATGCACACACACACACAAATAGATAGTATCAAATACATCAGTTAAGGAGCAGTGTCATGCATTAACCATAATCTTTATCACCAACTAATAACAAGCCCCAGCTGCTGTTCTCCTCAAAACGAAGACGAAATTTCTTCGGGAATTTCCCCGCGAAGTTTGAATCCCATAAACATAATGTCGGCTATCCATCTTGCGACATCTGGCATCCCCCCCACGCCATGCCTTATCAACCTTCTGTTTAGAAATACGATAATGAACGCAATATCAGCAATTTTAGCTTATAGTAAAACTGTTGAAGAATACTCTAGATTGATTTTCATTTTCTTTCATTTTTTTCCTGTTTGTTAAGTGTTAGAGTGTGAAAAGAGAGTTTGAAAAATATGAAAGGGGGATACAGCGTAAACACATATTCCCTATGATCCTCAATTTTTTGTAAAGGAGAGGAGAGTGTCAAAATAAATCTTTTATGAAACGACAGAGATTTTTTATGATGATCTAGCTATAGTTAATAATTAAGTACGCAATACCACAGGAATATTTGATAAGCTGGTTTATTTATGACAATGTGTTAATTTGTTTTAGACGAAATATTAAAGTTAATCGCGAATTTGTTATTTTTATGACCTCTTTTATTTTAGTATATTACTTTCATTATGCTCTTTGATGTATGTAGTCTTGTTGAACGAAATTGTAAAGACGTATATATATATATATATATACATATATATATATATATATGTATATATATATATATATATGTATATATATATATATATGTGTGTGTGTGTGTGTGTGTGCGTAATAACTTCGTATAGCATACATTATACGAAGTTATACGATTTTTTTCTTCTTCTTCTTCTTCTTCTTTTGATACGTAGACGTCATTTCATTTTTTTTCATATCCGTTTCCTTCTCTATTGCCTCTTTCTCCTTCGTTTCCTCCATCATTACCTCCCCCCCCCTCCCCCCTCCTCTTCATCTTCGTCTCAGGTTTCTCATCTCACCTCAACACCTCTTCCTCCTCCTCTTTCTCTCCTTCTCCTCCTTCACCTCCCCATTTTTCTACTCCTCTTCCTTCACCTCCTCCTCCTCCTCCTCCTCCTCTTCCTCCTCCTCCTCCTTCTACTCCTTATCATTTTTCTCACTCTCCCACTTTCCCTCTCTTCTTGTCCTCCTATATTTCTCTTTCTTAATTTCCATTCCTCTTTTCCTCTTTTCCTTCCAAACTCCATCATATTTTCTTGGTTAAAAGTGTCGAATGAGCAAGAAATTTCATTAAGTTTAGGGCTTATGCAAACTTCCAGATATAATGTGGATCAGAGGAGTCTTTTTCTGCTTATATTTTCCACTTTCTTATTTCCATCTGTGTGTGTGTGAGTGCGTGCGTGTGTGTGTGTGTGTGTGTGTGTGTGTGTGTGTGTGTGTGTGTGTGTGTGTGTGTGTGTGTGTGTGTGTGTGTGTCTGTGTCTGTGTATGCCTCTGTGTGTGCAAAGAATATGAAATAGAAAGACAGATGTATATAAGATAGACAAACTTACTATACAGAAAAAAAGCAGTTATCGATACGGAAAAAAAACACACACACAGACAAACATATACGCCCACACACTCGCACACACAAACGCAAGCATAAATATCCTTATATACTCGCAAAGAATAAAATGTAGCCAACTTTTCATCTTGCAGAAATTCTTTTTTTTTCTTTTCCTTTCTGCGTCTCAGGTTTTGAAAACTTTCTCTTTTTTTCAAAAATGTTTCTGCAAGTTCTCTCTCTGCTCTTACCGCATCTGATTTATATATACATTAGAGCTGTTTCCCCTTGTCGTCCAGGTGGGGTTGCTAGGGCATCCCCCTCCCCCTATCCCTTTCCCCTCCCCCTCCTCCCTCTCTCTCTTTCTTCTTGCTACCTCTCTCTCTCTCTCTCTCTCTCTCTCTNGTAAGAGAATCATTACCGCGTTTTAAAATTAAATAACCCGTCGAAAGGGACCAGTTGAATATTGCTTTCAGTTCTTCTATTGCCGCTTCCGGTAGTTTTTGCATAATGGTCTAATTCCGCTTTCGCCAGGTGCTTTGTCTTTAAATTTAATTATGATTGTTTTTATCTTCTGATATTGGTTTGGTTAGAGGGCTGTCATCCTACAATCTGTTTAGGTTTGCGTCTCTTTAAGGAGTCAGTCTTTGCATGTTTACAGATAGATGGGCTTTTACCTGAGCTTCGTGTTGCAGGTCGAAAGTTCAGTTATCTTCCGGACTGATGTTAAAGGTGTTCTTCCAGAAGTTTCTGAAAACAGCTTCTTTCTGTTTGCTGTGAATAAGGCTTCAAAGACTCTCATTTCTTTCATTTAATATGTATGGATCCTGATTATATTTGCTTCCCATTAACCTTCTTACTTTCCCCCAGAACCTTTTATGGTTATACCCAGGTCTGTTGTTTTTATTAGGTTATTCTAGTGATTTGTGAAAACAGCTTCTTTCTGTTTGCTGTGAATAAGGCTTTACTTTCTTCCTTCAGGTCTTCCTGTATCGGCTGCGTGATGCTGGTGTCCAACCAATATGTTCGACGGTGTTAATGGTTGGGGTAAAGTAGCAAACTTTTTCTTTGGTTTGGCTTTGTCCTTTGTTTTTTCGACAGTAGTGCAGCATGCGTCGATTTCAGTGTTGATTATATTCTTTGTTGACAACTGTATTCTCAGTGTTCTGTGGTCGTATGATCATCTTCGCCTTTTTGAAAAGTTCCCAGTCTGCCCTTTTTAGGTAGAACATTTCCTTTTGTGCGATCATGATGGTTGATGTTGCTAAGGTGAAAACCATGGGTAGGTGGTCTGACATGGTTAGTGGTCCTTGTTGGATAGCATGGTTTATGTAGATGTTTTTATTCCCAAAGATAATGTCTGGACGACCTTTGCCTCTTGTACTGACGAAGGTATCGAAGTCCGGGCCAATGTGGGTGATCATGTTTTGGTTTATTGTATTTACTGATTCGTCTCCCATGAGGTTGTTGCTCTTCTGGGCGGGCGTTCGGTGTCTGGCGTTTAAGTTAGCCATGATATATGCAGGGATGTTAGTTCGCATTATTTTCATTATATTTGGGTATGAAAATTGTGGGCGTCGGGGTGGTATGTATGCTGTCCCGATTATGAATTTACCCCAGCTTGTCAGTAGTTCAACTGCAAGGAAGTCCTCATTGAAGTCGTCTACGATTCTGTGTTTTATTTTCATTTTGATGCATAGCCCTCATTTAGTGTGTTTCTTTGGTAGACATAGTAACCAAAGATCTTTATCAGCTCGTTGTTCAGGAGACCGTGAGCAATGATTCATATGATGTCTGGGTCTTCTTTCAAGTATATGTTGGAGACCGTGTTTTCTCGTGCGCCAATTTAGGATGTTATGTTGGCTGATTTTGAATCTGTTTGAGAACTCTCGTCGCGCTGGCTTTCCGTTCGGGATGTCTACGTGGTTTCGGGCGGGTTTCCTCTTCCTCTTGGTGGTGTATCGGGCGCGGGAGTGTTTTCCTCGTCGCTCTCAGTCTGCCCTCGCTGCGACGTTTCTTCGCTCGCTGTTTCTTTGCGGCTGTTTCCTGGGTTGGCGATGTTTCCCTGCCTCTCTTGTTGCTTGTTTCTTCGTGTTCCATTGCTCCTTCCCTGTTATCTGCTTCTGCGCCCATTACTGTGTTGTTGCACATAAGTACACTAACTGTTTGACTGGCATTGTTCTGAGATGGGAATCTAACTCTAGGGATGCTGTTTAGGTCATACATCTCATCGACCGTTTTTTGGAAGCTGTCTGGCTCTTTAGCTTCCTGAATGTATGCAACTATGATCGCACATTATGCTCGCTGCTGCATTCAGTGATAAGGATTTTATAATTTCCTCAGGGTTGATAGCAGTGGTTGATCTTATTTCTATTACTGCCTTAGCAAAGCATGCTTCGGTAAATGAGGGGATGGCGGTTGTTTAGCTCCTAAGTGCCTGTTTCTCTTGTTTAGTCCTTTCTTTAATTTTTTCCTGGTTGGGCATTTAGCGGCTATCGTGCGGTGATCATCTTTGCAATTTAGGCATTTCTTTGTAATGGTATTGCAATTTATGTAAGTGTGATCCTTTGCAACGCACTCTAAGCAAGCTCTGTAGGTTTCCAGCTCGTTGCAGCCTTTTATTATGTGGTCGTATTTATAGTATGTGGGCGTATTTATAGCATCTATAGCATGGAATTAGATTTATGAAAATATATTTTCAATAAACTTTCAGGGAATTGATTGGTGCAAGAGCAGCATTCTGCTTTCCAGAGCTTTCTTGGCCATTGGGGTAGTTTCAAACCGCATTTTGATGATTGTTGGTGGATTAGGTAGCTTAATCTCCTGTTCGACCTTTGCCCAGCCGTTCTCTCTTTCGATAGTTTCTTAAATTTCTTTTTCTTCATAATCAGTGATTTGTCGGTGTATGTTTCGGATAGTTACTGTTTTCATGGCGTTATATTCAGGAGGGCCTTGTATCTCAAATTGATGTGTTTGGAATATTGTTGCCTGAAGAGGTAGGGTTTTTATCTCTAATTCTTATGCGTGCCATTTTGCCCTTAGCATGGTGGTTTGGCACTCGTATTGGCTAAGGGCAGTTGGGTTGTTAGCCCCTGGTTGGCTGAGTGGATCGTTTGCGTATTATCCGGACTAGTGTGTATAGCCAGTATGAACTCCACTCCATTGATTGGAGTTCATACTGGCTTATTTAGGATGGCAGTTTAATGCTTTTTGCCTATCTATGCTGGCACTAAATAAATATCATGAGCTAGGACGTTGCCGGTGACCTCAACGGCTACCTTCCGAGAATGTCAGGCGGGCATAGCTACAGGAGCACATATGGAGCATGTGAACAGTCCGAGTGCCCTGAGCGATCTGGACATAGTTAGGAAAGGGGGGCGGAAAGGAAGGGGGTAATCTGGACTCACTAGACAAAGCAGGGAGTGAGTGTTCTGCTGTTTCAGTCCTTTCAAGGCTAGCGACCGCAACCCCCCTCCCCCTTCTCTCTCTCTCTTTCTCTCACACACACATACTGTGTGTAATATTGGTGGGTATTAATAATATAACATGGGTATTAAAAATGTAGCGCCTCTTTACCTACCAAACCTTAATAAATAACTTCAGCCACAAAGTTTCGAGGGTAATGTGGTGTAACGATTTAGGTTTCGATTCCTTTAATTTCGGTTTGGTGCCTCCTACGAACCACGACCTCCAGTCGCGTTAATGAATCGTAAAGCATGGTTAGGTTGGGGTCAGCTTCAGTGTGATGGACCACTAGGCTTCGCCCCGCGCAATCGTTTGCTTATAGAAAGTATTTATATTTATCATATCATTTTAAAGTATGATATACAAATTAATTTGAAGTGCATTATCAGTCACCCTAATATATTGTATTGTTTCTGAAACTGTCAATGAAAATAAATAATGTAAATGTGAATGTGTGCAGTGGGGCATTAATATAATGATAGTAAGGTATATAGGATGTAGGTGCTGCGAAACTTTTACTATGAACATATCCTTTAGTGTCAAATTATTAGGTGACAGTCTTTAGACCTGGGTAGATTGGGTACTCCCCAGCTAACCTCATTCCTGGCTCACGCTTGCTCACTCACCCTGCAAAGGGCCGAGTCTAGCTTCAACAAGGATAAGGGGATATTCCCTCAGCCTTGACTCTACTTATTCTTATGCCTTTATTTGTAGTTTCAGCGGTTGGTGTCCAATACCTTATCGGTGTTTCCCCTCAAAACTATTCAAGAAACCCATTACTTTCGATATCTTCAGTCCGTCTTTTACATATTAATTTCGTTATTTTTGGTAAGGAAATATTGTAAACATTTTGAAATATATAGGCGTATGAGATATTGTTTAGAGTATTATTTATTTTCTAAATCAAATATCAAAAGTTTACCCATATCTAAATAGTGGATCCAGGCAATAAAAATGGAGAGAGAGAGAGTGGCTGCTTAGGATAATGCAGAGCTGTATATTAATATACGGTGCTGGGATAATGCAAACGGAGGATATTTCCGTCAGACGAATATTAGTATGAATAGTTCCAACAATGTTCAAGGATTTTTATTTAGAAAATATGACACTGAATTAAAATAAAACGATGTGATAAGATTTCATGATGATTATTTCGAAAACAATATATAACTTATTTCTTAAGGCAGGTCCAATTGTCAGTTGGAATAAAAGCGATCCCTCTCTCCATATATATATCAGTCATTGGACTTTCTTGCCTGATTTCCGTAATTTCCCTCCTCGCATTCGAACCATCCTAACTATGTCCTGGTTTTTTGAACGTGGGCCTCTTTTCAGGGCAAGAAGGGCATGATCTCTCCGAGCCAGGTCTGGCGAGGCGTCACCGCTTTTGTTACTGGCTGTACATATATATATATATATATATATATATATATATATATATATATATATATATATATATATATATATATATGCACATGCCTATATATCTAGTACATATATATATTATATATATATATATATATATATATATATATATATATATATATATTTATATATTTTATATGCATATATATATATACATTCATGAATATATATGCATATATATATACATATATATACATATATATTCATATATATATGCATATATAAAAATACATATATATATATATAATTATGTA
>NW_020872560.1:152394-164894 GCF_003789085.1 Penaeus vannamei
ATATATATTAAATAAATATTATAATTATTATATCATATTATTATATACATAATTACATATTATATAAATATATTTATATTATAATATTTAATAATATAAAAATATATAATATATTAAATAAATATATATTATAAATTATTATATATTATATATAATTATATAAATATATATTATTTATTTATATTATATATATTTAATATTTATATATATAATTATATATAATATATTAATATAATATATATATTAACAATATTTAATATAAATATTATGTATAATATAATAGTAATATAAATTATGTTATATTATGTATACGTAATGTATGTATGTAATTGAGTGTATTAAATAAGTATATATATTATATATAGTATATATATTATTATATAATAAATTAATTTAATATAATTAAATTAATATATTTATATATAATTATAAATAATATATTAATATTAATAAATACATATTAATATAATTACATATATATGTTACAATTTACAATATGATAATATATATACATATAATTAATAAACATAACATATATATATAATTTAAGTATATATAAATATATATATATTAATAATTATATATAAATAAATATATATTTCATATATATTAACAATAAGTTATATTATATAATAAATATATATTATATTATATTATTAATATATTATATATATAATTATTATATATATTATAATATATATTTATAAATATATATATTAATAATATTCATATAATATTGTATTTGTATAGAGTTGAATTATTATATAATAAATGTATATATAATTATATATTATATAAATATAATATTAATATTATATATTATATATATATATTAATAAATATAATAATAAATATATATAATATATTAATTTATATTAAATAAAAATTAAAATTAATTTATAATATATATATATTATAATATATATTATATTATATTATTGTATGGTGATTGTATATATATAACTAAATTATATATTAATATATATTTAAATATATATATATTAAATAATTAAATATACTTAATTATAATATATATATTATATATTATATATAAATAATTAAATTATATATTATTATATATTAATTATATATATATGTTGTGTGTGTGTGATGTGTGTTGTAGTTGTGATGTGTGTGTGGGTTGTGTGTGTTGTGTGTGGTGTGTGTGGGTGTTGTGTGTGTGTTAGTTAAATATATAATAATTATTTATATAATTATATTATAATTATATAATAATATATATATTATATAATTAATTTAATAAATAAATTTAAATGTATATATATTGTTATAATATATTATACATATTATTATAATTATATAAATAAAAATAAATTTTAATATTTAATATATATATATAATTATTAATATATATATTATTAGTATTATATTAATATTAATAATATATTTAACATATGTATTAATATATATAATATATATTATTAATATATAATATATGTATATATATAATTAATATAATATATAAAATAATATTAAATTATTATATAATATAATAATATATATATTATATATAATATAATTTTATTAATAAATATGATAATATATATATATAAATTTGATATAATATAATATATATATATGTTTATTAAATATATTTAATATAATAAATATATATATATATAATATTATTAAATATATAAATTTTATATATATATTTAATATTAAAGTGTGTTGATGTGTGTGTGTTATTGTGGTTAAGTGTGTGTGTGTATGTGTAGTGTGTTGTGTGTGTGTGTGTGTGTGTGTGTAGTGTTGGTGTGTGTGTGTAATGGTGTTGAGATGTTATATGTGTGTGTGATAGATGTTAGATGTTGTAAGTGAGTGTGTGTAAAGTGTAGTGTGGTAATGTGTGTTATATATATAATACATTAAAGTATATATATTATTACATATATTTATATATATGTATATATATAATTATATAATAATAAATATATAATAATATATAATATAATAATTAATAATAAATAAAAAAACAACAGTATAAATAAAATATATATATCAATATAGTATAATTATACATATGATAAATATTAATACTTTATGTTGTATATTTATATTTTAATTATAATATATTAAAATTTATTAAATATATATATATTATATATAAAATATATATATTTATTATTATATATTTATACTATATATATAATTATAATAATTATTATGTAATTAATTTTTAATTAATTATTATAATTTAAATATATAATATTATAAAATATAATAAATATATATTTTATATTATTTAATATTAAATAATATATAATATTATTATATTATAGGTATTAATATAATATTTTTATATATATATATATATTTATTAATAATTATAATATATAAAATAATAAAATAATAATTTAATATATAATAATAAATAATATATATATATTTTTAATATTTTTATATTAATATTATAAATAAAAAATATAATTATAATATTATAATATATATCCATTATAATATATTAAATTTATAAATAATATATAATAAATATATAAAAATAATTAAATTATAATAATTATAATAAAAATTATTTATAATATAATAAATAATAAATATTATTTTATATATTATAAATTATAATTTATAAAATATTCTTATTATATATAATAATATTATATATAATAAATATAATATATATTAATATTTTAATTATTTATAAATATAATAATTATATAATTTTATTTATAATATATTTAAATAATTAATATATAAATTTTATTTAATTTTATATATATATATTATAATATATATATTTTATATTTATATATATTTTAATATATATAATAAATTATATAATTAATAATTATAATTATATATTATATATAAGTATATAATATATACTTATGTTTATATACATCACACACTAACACATACAATCACACACACACACACACACACACACACAACATATATATTAAAATATATATATATTATAATATTATTAATTATATTAAATATATATAAAATATATTATATATATATTAATTATTATATCATATGTATAATATATATAAAAATATATAATATATATATATTTATATATATATATCTATATATATATATAATTATATTATTATTAATACATTACATTAACATACATACTAAAAATGCACACACTACACACACATAATATTACATTACATACTATATATATATAATATAAAATTAATATATTATAATATAATTATTATATATAATTATATATATATATTTTATATTATAAATAATAAATATTATATATATCATACCAACTATCATAAAAATCACATATAACACACCACACACACACACACACACACACATCACATTATTATATATTATAATATATAATATATTAAATATAAATATATATATATATATATAATAGTTATTATATTATATTAATAATATATATTAATATATTATATTGTTGTGAGTGGTTTGTGGTGTGTGTGTGGTGTGTGTGGGTGTGTGTGTGTGTAGTGTGTGAGAGTGTGTAATGTTATGTATTTGAATATATAATAATTATTGTTAATATTAAAATTTAAATGTAAATATATTAATACATTACAAATACTATAACTAATTACATACATAATTATATTAATAAATTATATTAATATATATATATATAATAATAAATATGATGTGTTGTGTGTGTGTGTTTGATGTTGATGTGTGTTGTGTGTGTGTGTGTTGGTGTGGGTTGGTTGTGATGTGTTGTTGTGTGTTGTGTGTGTTGTCGTAGTGTGTGTGTGTGTGTATAACAAATATATTAAATGCATATTATATTAATTAATATATAATTATAATATTAATATTATATATATAAATATTATAATAATAATATATTGAATTATATATATATTATATATTAATATATAATAATATTATACATTATAGGATATTATAATAATATTATTAATATAAAAAATATAATAAATAATTAGATATATATATATATAATATGGTATATAATATTATAATATATGTATATATAAATTATATATATATATATATATTTAAGTAGTACAATATTATATATATATATATGTAATTACATTATATTGTATGGTGCGGGTTAAGTTGTGTGGGTGTGTTTGAAGTAACATATTATATATAATTAATTATAATAATATAAAATAATAATAAATATAAATATTATAAATATTAATAATATATATATAATATATATTATATATATATATATATATATTATATAATATACATCACACAATTATCACAATACACAACTAACACACACACACATCATCACACACACACATATTATATACATTATATATATATTGTATTATATATATTAATATGATATAAATAATATTATATATAAATATAATATATATATATATATATATACAATACATTACATACAGTCAAATATTATTAATTAATATTATATTATAATAATATATATATTAATAGTATATTATATTATAATTAATATATATATATAATTAAATATTATTATATAATTATATATATTTATGCTGATATCTACATAATTCCTACATCTGCTCTTTTTCCGCTCTGACTGCCTAGTGTTGGAGGATTTGTCTTCAACGTGTCTCACCTGTGAAGTATTTGGTGAATATGTTTTTCCTTGATTTTTTTTACTATTTAATTGTTTTTATTTTAGATTTCCCCTTTTTATTGTTGTGTTTCTCTGAGCATTTTTGATTTTATTGATTTAACGAGATCATTTTTATGACCCTTTTTATTCATCAGTAACTAATTTATTCATTTTTAAGATTTTTATTTTAACATTCAGTAATATAAAATGTTTTAAGTATATAATTACTTTATAGATTTTTACATTTTAAGTTTGTAGGGAGAAGAAACAAATTTTAACATACATTGTTTATTTGTTCATTTTAGTTATAATTGTATTTCATATAATTTTTCTTGTGAATTTAATCTTATTTTATACTTTTAGTTTATAATTTTTGCTCTTTTAGTATATGCATCAGATATTTAGCTTTATTTATTACGAGAATAATATATTGTATAAAGTGTTTGAAAGCCCTCATGAACGATCCCCGGGGAATATAAAATAATTTGAATTAAAAAAGAAACAAATAAAAACAGTACGTAGTTTCAAGAGACGTCAACGAGTAGATAGTATTGTGCAAATCCTACCGAAGCTTTTGAAATCCATAACGGCAGTGTCAGCCATAATTTGTTGAATCCAGAACACAGGGAGACGATCACGGAAGTAAAATAATAAGTTAAGTACTTAGAGATCCTGAAATATTCTTTGCATATTGAAAGTAAATAAGTGACGTAGATCTTAATAACAAATTTTATTATTGATTAATAATTAGATACGTTCCTATTGAATTGATTTATTTTATTTTTAAAAAAATGTTAATTAATTGAATTGGTCTATAGATTTCTCTTTTGTTTATTTGTAATTTATTAACATTTTCCAAAGTAGGAAGTCCCCTGAGTTGATCTTTAATGTTTTAGTTTTCCTTTTCGGTGTCCACAGACTCGGGTTTTATACTGTCTCGTAAAGTAATTATTTTTAATTTTCTTTTAGAGTTTTAACAGGAGGTTTTATAGACCTATCAGCTAACTAACTTGCACTGACTTGCCTGGTTTTTTAAAATAGATACTTTTGTTTTAAAGTGGTAAGAGATAGCCTTCAGCCAGGTCCTGCGTCACTGGAAAGTCCTTTTTCTTTTTAGTTTTTGCATAAACGACAGTCAGTAATTTTATAGGTGCTTTAGCATTGCATTCTTTTAACTTTTGGATTTTTCTTAGATTACTTTTTAAGTATGTTAATTTTACCATAATGGTTTAGGACTGGTTAACATCAAAGAAAGTGGTACTTAAAAAATAAAACACACAATTAATTGTCAGGACAAAACACCTTTTCATCAGATTCAGTCTCCCTCACCTATAAACGTCTACCACTTAAAGGATTAGAAATTGACATGGGGTTAACTCAAGGTCTATTTGCGCCCTGTAATTCACCCCATCGCCATGCATACAAGGGTAAGAGAGCAGATTATTCTAAAGAGTAGGCCTTGATGAACTGGTAGAATTGTGAAACCTTAAGGGTTTAGAACGTGATCATTACTACAATATTAATATATTAATATATAAAATATTATCAAAAAATCTACACAACACACACACACACACACATTCAAATCACACACACACACGCGGCGCGCGCGCGCGTAAACACAAGAAAACAACACACACACCATCACACCCACACACATTTACTTACCACACAACACACACACACACACATATATATTACTATATATTTATATATAACTTATATTCATCAACAACACTAAAACTAAAACACTAACACATTATGTATATATTAATATTATATATTATAATTAATATATATATTATTATAATAGTGTGTGTTGTGTGTGTTGTGTGTGATGTGAATGTGTGTATATATGTATATTATTAAAGTATAAATATGTATATTATGTTATATTACGTATGTATATATATTATTATATATAATATATATAATATTTATATAATGTGTGTGGTGTGAATGTAGGATGTGTGTGTGATGTGTGTGAAATGTGTGTTAAGTGATGTGTTGTAGTTGTGTGTGTAGAGTGTGTGTTGATGTAATGTGTTGTGTGTAGTGTAGTGTATGCAATGTGTTGTTGTGTGTGTGTGTTAGATTGATTTAATGGTTGTGTGTAGTGGATAGAGTGTGTGTGTGATTGGTGTGTGTGTTAGATGTGGGTTGATAAGTGTGGTGTGTGTGTGTGGTGTGTGTGCAAATCATGATATATATATATAATAATATATTATATATATATTATAATATAATATAATATATAATATTTAATATTTATTATTAATATATTATATATTTTATAATAAAATATAATATAATATATATAATATATATTAAATATATATTATATATATATATAATATAATTATATTATATAATATATATATCAACAACACACACACACACACACATTAAAAAATAAATTTTTATAATACACACACACTATCACACTACATATTATATTAATATATAATTAATATTATTAATATTAATATTATATAATATATATATATATTTAATATAAATATTATATAATTATATATATATATAATATATTATAATAATATTTACTATATCTATCTATCATATACTATCATAAATCTCATATTATCTATCTAACTAATCTATAACTAACTAACTATACTATCTATACTATCTATCTATTAACTAATTTATCTATCTATCTCTATCATATCATATATAATCTATCTATCTATCTATCTATCTATCTATTATATATATTATAATGAGGGTATATATTATATATATAATGTAAAAAATATGTTATTATGGATATGTGTTGGGTGTTTAGTGTGGGTATAGTGTAGTATTATATATTAATGTATATATAAATAATTTATATTAATATAAAAATAATTAATAATAATTATATATATAATATTTATTAATATGTATATATTTATAATATATTATATATATATATAAAAATATATATAATAATTATATATATATATTTATTTAAATTACATATATTATAATATTATATTAATTATATATAAATTAATAATTTATTAATATTAAATATATATTATTATATATAATATATAGATATAATAATAGATAGATAAGATTAGATAGATAGAAATATAGATAGTATAGAAAATATAATACATATATATATAATATTTAATATAATTTTATAAAATATATTATGATTAGATATGAATAGATAGATAGACTAGATTAGATTAGATAAATAGTAAATTAATAAAAGAAAAATATTATAATAAAAAAAATAAGATAGGGGATAGATAAAAATTTAGGAAAAAAATAGAATATGATAGATATGATAGAGAGATAGATAGACAAGAATAAATAAAAATTATATTATACATCATTTATAAATTATTAATATATTATATAATATAATATATATTATATTATTATATATTAATTATATATATATATATATTATATTTATAAATATGTTATATTAATATTTAATAATAATAATTAATATAAATATAAAAATATAATAATATATATTATAAATGATCTAATACACACACACAACTACCACACACACCCACACACACTAACATACACACACACAACACACACAATATTAATTATATATAATAATAATATAATTCTTTGAACATTAGGATAAAAAATCATATAACTAATCCATTTTGATTTTTTGATACTAGAAAGAGGAATCAATTGGAATGAGATTCGAAGAGTCACGCTTATTTTCAAGCTCTCATTGTGGCTAGTTTAATGTTTATTTTTGTTGTACACGTCATTGTGTTAGTGCTCGTGTTTTCAAATATATTATATATATAATATATAATCTACTTTTAATTATATATAATATATAATATATATATATATATATATATTATTATAATATATGTATATAGAGATAGACAGATAGATAAATATACATATAAACGCATATATGTATATATATACATATATATGTATGTAGCGAGCTGCTACAGTTTCTCGTTGTATTGAGTCTGGGACTACTACATTGGTGAATTCTGGTGGACGAACATTGTCGAGGGCTTCGCAGTTTAGGAGGTAGTGTACGAGTGGGTAACTGGCGACTGTTTGGCAGTGGCTGCATTCCCTTGGAATTCGGTCCTCTATTTCCAAGCTACATCTATAGCCAAGACGAAGTCTGTGTATAATCACAGCTGCTTTCCTGGGCAGAGAACGTGAGATGGTAATGGTCGAATAGTCGGTGACGATTTTAAACCAGTTGGCGGATGGTGATATGAACTTGAACCCAGACAAGGTGTTGAATGTGTGCAATATGGTAGGAAGTTTTCTTGGCTATAGCTTTTACGTGGCTGAGACTGGGCTTGATAGAAGTGATAGACTGATGTTGGAGGCTGTCTCTCGCGGCTTTGTCAACTTGTTCATTCTGCTTGATACCAACGTGACTTGGTGTCCAGTGAAATCAAACTGACTTTCCTTGGTGGGAGAGCTGTTGTATTCTGAAAAGACTAGATGTAGCAAGATGTATATCACCAAGCTGGTCTAGTCTTTTTAACATATGAATTGCTGTTAGTGAGTGTGTAGATACAGATAGAGGTGTCTGGATGGACGATGACATGACTGAGGGCAGACGATGGCAAAGAGCTCTGCCTGTAGGGTTGTGGAGTTGTCACTTAGGCGTTGGGCATGATCTTCATCCTCAAAGAGAAAGGCAGCACCCGCTCTGCCCGACCGTGGATCGACTGAGCCATCAGTGAAGTAGGCTGCCCCATATTTACTGTTAACTGCTGATGAAATGGTCTCTTGCAAGTGGCGAAGATCATTTTGAATGCATTTGGATTTTGATTTAGGAAGACTGTTAGTGATTGCAGACACTAACTGCAGTTCCGATGGATGTGGCTCTCTATAGCCAGGGTGAGGGCCATTTATACCGCGAGACTGTAAAATTGATAAGTTGAAGTCGGTCAGACTGTGGAACACTCCTATGCCAGGGAAGGCTTCTGAGCCGAGGTGCTTTTGGACTGAAGAGGAGTAATTGAAGATTGTCCCTTAGTTTGGAGTGGTGGTGGCAAGATAAGATTTTACAAACATGCCCTGCTACAATTTGTTTCGTCCTTGTATGGACGGAAACCAGCCCTGTTTCCTGTCGCACGTTGACCAATCGCGTCCATCTTGGTGCACCTAGTATTACATGCATACATTTGTTTTGAATAGTTGCGTTTCATTGTTTGAGCTGGGGTGAGGTCTAGTATGGAAAAAAAGTTGTAGTCAAGTAGTGATCTGATGGCATGATTGTAGAAAGATCATGGTATCCGGCTTCGATGGTGAAGCTCACGAGACGGTGAAGGATGTTTATTCTGTTCTTTGCTTCCTCCAGGTCTTTCCACTGCGTAGAATCATTTTGCGTATTAAATATGACTCCTAGGCATTTGTGGGAAATTACCCACTGAATCTTGTCAGTGTTTAGATACAGGTGTTGATTTGGTAGGCAGGATAAGTGGAGAAGGATGACATTTCAGCTTCTTTCTGAGACTTGAGAACTGGTGTCTAAGTTCTTTAACCCATTTATTGTAATACCACGCATTTTTGTGGTAGGTTTTGTGGGAACTGGTGGTGGACATCACATTACGGGCATTTAGCGGCAAGACTGGAATGACTATGCTGTCATGGCTGATTTGTTGAGCCTGCCTCACCCGAAGCAGCTCATTCAGCTTCATTCATGCTTATTCCAGGAAATGAAGCTTAAACGTTCCATGAAGAGCAAAATTATTGGTTCTTTGCAATTATGTCGCATGGTAATGTGAAGATTCAAAGATGGGTGAGCATTCTAAGCATGCTCACATGACCGTTGCTGACCTGGAAGCATACACAACAGCTACAGATCATTAAATACCTACCCCTAGCAGATAAAAAAGAACAGTAGTTCACAACCACGTCCTAGACAAAGGCATGATCCGTCAGAAACGTGTCAGTTGTCGCAGGTGTCAAGTGCTGCAAGGTCTCAGGAGCAACTATCTTGCTTGCCAGCTCATGATAGCATGTCACCCACCAATACATTTGATTTGGCCCATGCAACCCCACCATCCATATGAACTAGGCCACAGCAGATGCCAGCACCTCCTTTACCAACAGCCTCTTCACAGGAGTATTTTGACTTCCTCATTATAAAGGAAGCCTTCCTACAAGGACTGTCACTGAAGACAATGCACGGTCCACCCATGAGAATCTTTTTGAAAGAGGACACACATCCAGTTGCCATTCACACAAAGATTAATTAATCTCAGGGGTGCCACCCCTTGGTAGCTGTATTGAATCCAAAGGTAGGAGTACGAATCACAGTCGACCTAACAAAGCTAAATAAACAGGTATACCGTCCAGCCCATCCAGAACCTACACCACTCTCGACACATTGTGTGGTTATTGGCAGATACCATTAGATGAACGAGACCAACATCTGACCACCTTTATCATTCCATATGGATGTTTTCGTTTTGTCGCAGCCCTATTGATTTTGCTGCAACAGGATATGAATATTGTCGACGAGGTGACATTACTCTTGAAGGATGGTAGAAGACATTCTTCTTTGGGACCCGAATTATAAAGCTCGTGTGAAGAGAATTTGTGCTAGTAGCTCAGACAGTAAAATAATGTGGTTACTCACTGTTGAAGAATGGGATTACAGCTGACAACGAGAAGGTCAAGGCCATCGCCGACTTTCTGAAACCAGCCAATTTGACTGACCTTCGTTCTTTTCTTGACTTGAAAAACCAGTTAGCTGAGTTTATGCCAGGAATTGCTGAGTTAGCTGATCCTCTACGCTGCCTGATGAGTCCACAATGCACCCTCATGTAGTCACTAGATCACAATGCAGCACTTGCAAATGTTAAAAAGGCCTTCTTGAGTCGGTCTGTCTTAGCCCACTTCGATCCAGCCCTGAAGACTGTGCTTTAGACAGATGCCTCCCGTCTTCATGGCATAGGACATGCCCTGCAGGAGCAAGAGGAAGGTTAATGGCGTCTTGTTCAGTGTGGCTCCAAGTTTTTGGCAGATGTCAAGACAAGATATGCTGCAATTGAATTAGAGCTTGTGGCAGTGGTATGGACCATGGTCAATTGTAGGTATTATCTGATGGGTTTACCTCACTTCACATTGATTACAGACCATCGACCTCTGATACCCATCCTTAACTCCAAACACATTGGATGCAATCAACAACCCTAAGCTTCAATGTTTGAAGAAGATTGCTGGATTCATCTACACAGCTACATGACGTAAAGGGAATGACCTTTCCATACCGGACGCTTTGTCCCATTCTCCTGTGGATGACCTTTCCCCTGAAGATATATCCCTCAG
The DNA here is from genome assembly GCF_003789085.1 of Penaeus vannamei. NCBI lineage: Eukaryota > Metazoa > Arthropoda > Malacostraca > Decapoda > Penaeidae > Penaeus > Penaeus vannamei. Next base: position 164,303 of record NW_020872560.1, read on the forward strand.
TGATGAAACTTGTTATCATGTCAGACATGTCACCCGTCATGTGACCATGTTGTGTTCAATTACAGACACGAAAGCACACAAAGGTGACCTTGTATTAGAAAAACTGTGTCCAGCAGCTTGTGAAGATCCCATCTATGTCAAACTCAGCAGACTAATGGTTTTATCACTTGAGATGACCTGGATCCAGAGTTGCTTCTATTCTGGAGGATCCATGAACAGCTCTACCATGAAGAGCTAGTAACCTTTGGATCCAGTATCATTGTCCCAACTGCCGCCTGTTGGGATGTTTTAGGCCACCTACACGATAGTCATCGTGGTGTAGAAGCAATGAAATGTCATGCTCGGCAAACTGTATGATGGCCCGGTATTCAGACATTGTGAACACAGTAAATACATGGGAACCTTGTCAGCTTTTGATGCACAGCCAGCAGCAAGAGCCTTCGTGTCAGTGTCAGCGTATTTCTTCAAGATTGCAGGAAAATCTTTTTTGGTATATGCTGACTGACTCTCTGGTTGGCCCGTAGTAGTAGACTGTGATACTGACACAACTAAATCTACCACCATCAATTACTTCTGTAGATTCTTCAGCGAA
>NW_020872560.1:167394-174894 GCF_003789085.1 Penaeus vannamei
ACCCTTCGGCAAGATGCGCGAGCGAGGTGCTCTTGGCCGGTGTGACAGGATCCTTATCGGATCGCTTGACAGGTTTCTACAACTAAACTCATTTAAAATGTCTTTCGTAGTTAAAGGCGTTTGTAGTGTCATTTTTTCTGTTCTGTTGATTTTTAAGAATAATATTAATTATAATAATTGTTACTAGTATAAATGTTATTAGGATTTTTTTTATATTGACATGATCTTTGAGCCTTGGCATTATCACTGTTATTAAATTATTTCTGATGTTATCAGTTTTACCATGGTCATCATTATTAGCAATATTATTACCATCATCATTATAACTATATTTCAATATTACTTTGACTATCGCTATCAAAACTACTATCATTATCTTTACCACAATCATTCCATTTATCATGATTATTAATATTATCGGTATTATCATTAACATCATCATTGTTATTACTATTATCATTGTGGGAACAATAATGATGAAAGTAATGATGATGATGATGATGTAGTAATGATATTAATAATAATAATGATAATAATACTAATAACATCAACGACGACAATAACAACAACAATGATAATAAGAAAATGATAATAATGATAATTGGAATAACGATAACCATTATTACTGTTATTACTTTTATCATTAATTCTATCAGAATAATTTTCATTATTATCACTATTATCATATTATCACTGTCGCATCACTGTTATCATTTCATTATATCATTAATATATCTTATTTTGATAATCATTATCATTATAATTATCATTAATATATCTTTTGATAATCATTATCATTATAATCATTATTTTGATAATCATTATCATTATAATTGTCATTAATATATCTTATTTTGATAATCATTATCATTATAATTATCATTGATATATCTCTTTTTTATCATTGTAATTTTCATTATAAATTTCATTTTTAACGTTATTACAATTATCATTATCATGGACATTATAATTATTACCATTGCCATTATTATCGTAATTACTAATTATCGTCGCCATCATCATCATTACCGTTTTCATTTTTCAATATATCTGAACTTATTCCATTTTGAAAAATCAAACGGGCTGGATACATGTTCTGGAAACATGCTTGTTAGTCATACGAAACCACTTATATGTGAAATTCTCTCTCTATTACATGTGATTAAACGTATCCCGAATATATCAGTTAAAAAACAAAGTATTCTATCATAATATTGTTTTCTCTGATTAATCATGCAGTCGTCTGTATGTTTGAGCTGGCGGTGCGAAATGAGATGTGTATTAACGTTATTAGATGAATGAGTCCAACATACCGAATTTATCAAATTATGACGCCTACAGTAAATCACCTCTGTTTCATTTTCATCACTTTTAACCTTTTAAAGTAAAGTCTCAGATACAAATAAAAGAATGTAAACACACATGCACGTGTACTTTACAAGAGCACATGCAGACACATCTACACATTATTTTTTTTATTACTCTTTACTTTAATCCTCATTCTGTTTCTTATGCATTATTTTCACTATCATTCCCCCTCTGTAGGTTTCACTTATTACAAAAAAAAAAATATCTGATCACATCCTCTATATCATCATCTCATTATGTAAATACTTGTATGTAGTGTGTTCTTTACCCGTTACTACCTTCGTTCGTCATTGACTTATAAAGGGTATTATTTAATCAAATCTTTCATCTTCAAACTTCCCACTTCCGAGACACACTCTAAACCGAAATCAAAACGTTTAAACCACAAGTTTAAGATGAGATTTACTGTACGTGTAAATAAATTTGAAACCAATACAGCCTTCGTAATGCTTTCCCGGCTAACCAAAAGGTACGGAATCATGGAAAGCGCAGACATTAATGACAGCTCAATGGCAGGCATAAAAACAAGCGGAGTGCCTCGCTCGAAGGCCTTCAGTTTAGGCCAATTTCCGTGTTGGCCAGCGCTTACTGTCAAGACTGCCGTGAGTGAAAAATGAAGTAAAATGACAGCCACAGACATATTATACAGTCGAATTCATAACCTTACATTTACCGAAAAATCACAATCGGTATTCTCAGTCCGACGGAGGATAATATCAAAATTTTGGTATTACTGATCCAAATGAAGTAATTGCATCAGACAAGTCAAGGAAAGGGTAGTTTGGTGGCGATATTAACGTATCCCTTTTCAGTACAATACAAATCACCGTAACCTGCATCCTTTTTGTTCAGAATATCAAAAGTATTGAGTATACTTTGAGTGAAATTCCATAACAGGTAGTGTGAAATACAATGAGATTATGTTTAAAACTATATTGATTTACTGGCGTGCTGATTAAAAGGGAATATTGGTTCAAAACTATTTTTTATCATTCTTATGTATGCTTTGTCTTGCTACTCTAAAGAAGTCAAAATAGACGCGAAGAGCTCTAGTACTTTTTCGAGAACAACACAGATACAAATCAGTGAAAATTATTTGAAATCTTACCGGGAGCTATTTTCCCACATTGGTGAGCTGAACCAAAGAGCTTTACTGGATGGGTCAATAGGAGTAATAAAACAAAATGGCTTTCAAACCATCTTGATGGGAACACGCTCGTGCGTGTTTTTTGTGTGACAACCCGTGCAGGCAAAAAGGGTCCTTGGGGTTGATTTGAGCTGTTCGCGGCGCCCTGCGTCGAACAACACGCCCCAGGTATTTGGGTGACATGATCAAAGCCCTTTCGGATCAATTCGCTGGTCGTGCATGGCAAAGATCTAGTGAGCACCACCATCAAATACTGAATGGTAACTGAGCGCATATCTTCGCTACCTTTATGGATATGTACAATAAGACGTTTTAAGATACGTATTTCTGTAACTATCTGCAGAACGCCATGTATAAATTAGCCTGTGCATTTGTTGCGTGCGGATTTGTTGGATCCAATCAAGCTACAGATGAACAATAGGAAATGCTCGTTGAACACCGCCACAAATATGCTAGTTGTAAATAACCAGAGCATTCAATATCCTCCATGTTGAGCACACGGGAAAAGTGCGTAGCTTATTACACTGCACATCCGAAGAACATGCCAACAGATGATTACATACAAATGGATATATATCGTTTCAGTCAGACTTGCACAGCTGTGGCACAGAGTCAGCTACGACACAAATATGATCTATTGTTGTTTATTGATTTGTATAGGAACTTATTTACTTCACTACTTAATTGTCTATTTGATTTTGGGTATTGACGTTGGCCCGCGTACTATTAGTATATTTCTATAAAATTTAGAAATGATAATGATAATACTGATAAGAATGTTAGTGAAAGTAAGGATTATAATGACAATGATAATGACAATCATAACGATAATAATAATAATAATATTAGTAATAGTAATGATAATATTAATGTTCTTAATAATGATAATATATTGAAAAGGACGATAAAGTAATGATAATGACAAGGAAAGCAATTATGATAATAGTAGTGATGATAATAACAATTATGAAAATAATGATGATAATGCTAATAACAATAGTAATAATATAAACAATGATGATAACAATAATATTGATAATTATAACATTGTAAATATGTTGAGTAAAGGAAATTATTTATGTTTTTCTCTGTGTTTCTGATGTATAAATTTTGAATTATGAAGAATTATGCAAATGTGTTTTGAGATGAGTAGATTATCTTATCTAGATATCTATAAATTATAAAAGATGTATTTGTTAAGTAATGTGTTTTGATATTTGCATTTGTTCGCATCTCAATGTTCCTTTGTAAACAAATGCATTGTGGGAGCGATGTAGCCGCCAAGAAACTGTAGTGGACGTGAGGAACCCCCACTAAGCGAGAGTCCAGACTAGGCGAGTCCCCCCTTTCTAGCCAGCAACAGCTCCATCTGTGGGCATCGGTGCACTTTGCGTCCCTGGAGTTTTTTTTTTTCGTATTTTTGTTTTATTTATTTTAGCTTTCTTTTAACGGCCTCCGGTTTTATTTTGATTTCTTTTAAGCAAGTAAAGTAAACCTTTTAGTTTCACTCTTTTTTTTTCTTTTCATTTTTTTTTTTTTTTTTTTTTTTTTTTTTTTTCTTTTTTTTGTCAAGAGCCAATATAAAGTCTTCATGGCGCCAGACTCTCTCTTGGGTCGTTGGCTCGGCTGACGAGTGCTGCTCACGGAGCGTCCGGCCTGACTGGACGTCTCCTATTTCATGTTTCTTCGTTTTGTCTACAAGAGAGAGAGAGATGAGTATATTTTCATCTTTTGTAAGAGGCCACCTAGGATGTGTTATGTGCATTGTAACCTTTGAGGATATACAGACTGGGGGATCTCAGGTTTTCCTTTTTATTCTTTGGTTTCGTTTTATTCTTGGTTTGCTTAGTTCGTTTACTTTTCATTTGGTTTTAAAGAACAATGGGCACATTTTTTAAACAAAGAAATAAAATTGATAAAATGGAGAAAGCAAATGATTATACAAACAGATAATGAAAAAATGGAAAAGCTAATTATAGTTATGATGAATTAAATGAGATTTAAATACTGGCTAAAGCGCTTCAGGGTCGTGATGGGCGGGCCATGCTGCAATACATGCCATCTACCACTTTTATTAAAGCAGCTCCCCTGTCCGCAAGCTGCTCTCTGCAAGACCCGCGTTGCAGTATGCCAAAGTATATCACCTGGAAGCCACAAAACAATTGTTTGGAGTTCTCTCCCGATCGCTTTCCATGATGGTCCAACACCTCCCACAATGCATTGCGTCAACTGATGAATTGGCATTTGAATGAAAGGTGAGTACTCCCCCAATTATAGATACGTATCTTGATAAAGATGAATTAGATTACATGTGCTAAAAATGTGAACAAACATTGGTGAATCTCATATCAAAAAGATTGTTTTTGTTACTTGTAACAGCCAACAATATGTGATAATCTCTATGATTATTATTATCACTATCATTATTATCATTATCATGATGTTTATTACCATCATTATTATCGTTATCATTATTGTTGTTTCTGTTTTTATTGATATCAGTATTATAATCACTGTTATTATATTTTGGTATTGTTATTAGTAGAAGTAGTAGTAGTAGAAGCAGTAGTAATAGTAGCTGTAAAAATAATGTTATTGTTTTCATTATTATCATTATTACCATGATTATTAAATATCATTATTGTTATTATTGTATCGTAATGATTGTAATTGCTGTAATTATTATTAACATCTTCATTATCAACAGTAGTAGTAGTAGCATCATTATTATTATTTTTGTCATCGTTATTATCGTTATTTTTATCATTATTGTTGTTATCAGTTTTATTGATTTTGCTATTATTAATATTGCTTCTATTACTACCATTTCTACTACTGCTGCTATTGTTATTATTATTATTATTATTATCATTATCATTAGTAGTATAATCATCATTTATATTATTATTATTATTGTTCTTGTTATTATCATTACTACTAAATCATTATTTTATTATCCTTGTTATCATTTTCATTATGATTGCTATTACCATTGTTGTAATTGATATTGTTATCATTATGATCATCAACATCAAATAGACGAACAAGAATTCTAAGCTCAAGAAGCAAATGATAAACTCGGCAAAGTTTAATTTTGCTTGTTTTGCGAAATATGATATGATATCCGACTTTATGAGACCATGTAATTCTAGGATACACCAAACTTTTAGGACAAAAACAACGTGTTTCAAAATACTTTTCCTGTGTTATGTTAACTGAGAAATAGAACAAAATTTGAAAAAAAAAAAAAAATATACAGCTTTGAAAAAAGGCTTACAGAAAATTATACGTTTCACTGTAGACTTAATATAAATTTGTCTAAGATATTATACTGCCTCCCACACTCTTAGTATCTATAATTAATTTATAATCCTTTCTTTATAAAGCTGAATAATGAAGGCATATATTACTTTCATATGACCAAAATGAATTATTTTAAACTGATTTACAATCATCACTATCTATTTTGCAATGCTTATTTAATAAATAATATACTTGAATAAAAAAAAAAAAATCGTGGTTTAAAATAATTCTTAAGGAAGAAAGATAAACTAATGAATAGTTAGTACAGTGCATACATATATATATATATATATATATATATATATATATATATATATATATATATATATATATACATACATATATATATATATATATATATATATATATATATATATATATATATATATATATATATCATCATCATCATCATCAGCCTGAGTCAATCCACTGCAGGACGTAAGCCTCTCCCATTCTTTTTCAGGTTTTCCTGTCTTGCGATGTTTGTTTCCAGTCTTGGCCCCCAAATTTCGCTATTTCGTCGCGCCATCGTGTCATTGGTCTGGCTCTTGGCCTCTGTTATTTTCTTTGTCCATCTGTCGTCTTGTCTCCGACATACATGCCCTGCCCATTGCCACTTCTTCTTTTTAATGCTCCCATGTATATCTTCCACCTTCGTCTGTTCTCTGACCCACGTAGCTCTCTTTTGATCTCTCAGGCTAATTCCCATCATCGATCTTTCCATCTCTCTCTGGGCGTTTATTAGTTTCCTCTCCAGTAACCTGGTTCTAGTCCATGTTTCTGACCCATAGGTCATAACTGGGAGGACGCATTGGTTAAAGTCTTTTCTTTTTAAGCACAATGGCAAGGAACCTCTTAGTGTGCTACTGTGCCTGCTGAAGGCACTCCAGCCTAGACTGATTCGTCGCTTGATTTCCAATTCACTAGATGTGCTAGTCTGTACGAGTTGTCCTAGATATATATACTTGTCTACTACCTCTAGCGCTTCGCCCTGTACAAGTATCTGCTCGGATGGGACTCTACTGTTGACCATAACCTTAGTCTTTTTCTTGTTCATCTTGAGTCCGACTTTTAGACTTTCTCTATTCAGATCGTTTATTAATTGCTGCATTTCATCTGCTGATTCACTAAGGAGAACAATGTCGTCTGCAAATCTTAGGTTGTTTAGGTATACATCTGCTATTTTGATACCCTTCCCTTCCCATTCTATTTTCTTGAATATTTCCTCGAGACAGGCTGTAAACAGTTTTGGTGAGATGGTGTCGCCCTGTCTAACGCCTTTTTTAGTTGGAATTTTATCGGTTTCCGTGTGGAGCTTGATGGTTGCTGTCCCATCTTTGTATATATCTTCCAGTATTTTACAATATACATCCTCTACTCCCTGTTGTCGAATAGCACCTAATACTGCTGGTATTTGTACAGAGTCAAATGCCTTTTCATAATCGATGAATGCCATACACAGGGGTTTCCTATATTCGTTTACTTTTTCTTTTATTTGGGTGAGTGTGTGGATGTGATCTGTTGATGAGAATCCGCTAAGGATGCCTGCCTGTTCTCTAGGCTGGCTAGAATCCAGACTGTCAGAGATACGAGCTGTAATGACTTTCGTGAACAGTTTGTAAGTAACCGAAAGAAGGCTTATGGGTCGGTAATTCTTTAAGTCCTTTTTATCGCCTTTTTTG
>NW_020872560.1:203337-215837 GCF_003789085.1 Penaeus vannamei
TGATGATTATGATGATGATATTGATGATGATGATGATGATGATGATGATGATGATGATGATGATGATAATAATTTTGACATTAATGATAATAATAAAAATATTGACGGTGATGATAATGATAATACTGATAAAAAAAAAAACATAATAATAGGCAGTATTACTGTTTTTATCATGATTATTATCATCATTAGTGGTAGTAGTAATATCATTATTATAATTGTAATTAATAGTACCAGTATTTTCATTGTTATCATTATTAGAATAATAATTATCATTATCGTTATTTTTATTATTTTTATTAAGATTATCATTATCATTCTTGTGTTCATCGTTAATATTATTTTCTATTATTTTTTATAATCAGTATTATTATTAACTGTCAATGATTGTTATAACTATTATAAGCAGCTGCTGATTTGGATATGTTATCTTCATTATCATCAACAATATCATCCTTATCATTATGATTAATACCAAGATTTCCATAAACTTATTCTCAGTGACTCTAGTAACGGTTGCATAATTACATGTATTACCATTGCTCTTATGTTTATTACTGCTGTATTATTTTTATTGCCGTTCCGTAAGTATGATCGGTGGTAATCCAAACAGCAATTAGGAAATCAACAAAATGTCACCAAAAATATCACCGAATGAGTCATAATAATAGCTCATCCATTATTAAGGAATTTTTACCCAAAATGCTGTGGCAGGGAGAAAATGGGTAATGAAAGGTCTAAATAAGAAGTAAAAAATCCTTTACGCCTTTTCTTCGCTCTTGCTTCCCCCTTTCTTGGCCTTTCTATTTTCTCCCGTATTCCTTCTTTTGTCTCTCTTCCATTATATATTCCTCTCTGAATTATTTTTCCTTTTAATTTTGGTGTTTCCAACCTTTTCCTTTTTATCTGAATAACAATTACCTAAGTTTTCGTCAAGCCACTTTGGCCATTAATGAACATTCCGAGAAGCACAACAAGAGGGAATACTAATACTATCCTCTTTTAATCAGATTCTCTCTCCTGTCTCTGCTCTCTCCCTTTCTGTGAAAATATTCATAAAAAACGTAAAAAAAAATCTTTAGAGATGTTATTACGAGGACACACACAAGACACTGATAAATGAGGACAAGCAAGAAATTTGACGTAAGTTGCAAGAGGCCCTTTTCTCTCTAGCCTTTATCCCGGCGACAAAGAGGCCTTAAATCACAGGAGACAGGAATGAAAGGGAGGCTTTTGTAGGCCTACACAAAGGACTGTCAGTGTCACGCGCGCTTTCATGGCTTTGGATATTGGTTTTATAAGATCCTGATTATTTGAGTTGCCGAAGTCGATCTGTTTACTGTCATTAGGCTGGAAAATTGTCAGGGATTTGAACAAGAATTTTAACTTATTTCTTTTTTATCATGATTTTAGACCGATTCGGTAACACCTAGCAACCGTTCCTAGCATCGAGCACTTGGTGAAAACAAACCCTCGTTCGTTCGAAAATTCACTGCACTTTGCCTACAGAGTCTCTGAAATTTTGCGATAATCTAGTTTCTTAGCGTGAAAAGGAGCTCTGTTGCTGGTGGTGGTTCGAACCACAACTTGATGGGAAAGAAGGGTTTAACCTTTTATATGTTCCCAGATCATGAAAAGAAACTTGAAAAATGGAATCGATAGGTACATACCAGGAAACGAGTGAAAGCTGATGGGAGTGTTTGGGCGCCTGGCGGAAATTGTTTACATCTGCACAGTATTTTATTACATATGAATATTTTACACCTTTTCAAATTATAGAGACACTATGACTTTCAAACTCTATCTATCTACACTATCTACTAAGGCCAAGCAAGGTCAACATTGCCGACATTAGGTTTTGGCAGCAGCCATACACTCCAAAAAGCTCAACAGCAATTTTACATCTTTCTGTAGTTAATTGAGCTATTATAATTTTTATTTGCAGGCAAACTATCCCCATATCCATCTCACCCAGACTTTATCCCAAACACAGTCCTTTAGGTGAAACCAAGAAGTCATACTGTTAAACAGATTTGAAATAGGAAGAAAAGCAGACTAGCTAAGGAGATGCCAAGCATTCAGAAGAAACCAAAGTTTCCTGTTGCCTCTGTGTCTGAAAAGTCATAGAGTCCAGCAGATGAAACAAATGAAGAGGACCTATCTCAAATTACTGAATAAAGAGAAAAATCCGTTGTGCGTTTGCAGGTCTTTATGTGACTTCATTGTCTCCTTTGTGTAAATACCTTGTAAATAGGAAGAAAAACTGATGTAAGGAAATGGCACTAACTTCACAGAAAAATAACCTATATAGCTAAAAATCATAGATTACTGTAGCAAATTATGTCATCATAAAATTATTATTATTACATGGTGTGTTGATCATATAGTATGAGCATTCTTGTAGCTGAACAGCTTCTAGTTTTGATTCATATCGCTTTTTCATTTCGGTTTTTAAAGAATCTAGGAATTCATATGCCATTTTCACTAGCGCTGATAACGAGGCATCTGCGAGCGACGGGTTTGTTTTCACCAAGCGGAATGGCGACTCCGACTCGTGACGTCACACCGAATCGGTCTATTGAAGTGATTATCGTTATCCTTATCAGCATGATTACTACCTTTTTATAGTTAAAGGATCAATATCATGATTTTTATGGGGATTCACTTTACTGATTTTACAAAAACTTTTAACGTTAGTACCAATGTTTTCAAATCATCATGTAGTTTGTAGTATTAGTTTTTTAATATCAATATTTATATAAGTATTATGATCATTATTAGCGTTATCACAATTATTAGCGTTATCACAATTATTATCATTATTGACATAATTATCATTTTTGTTCTTTTTCATCATCATCATCATTATATTTTTATTATTATTATTGTCATTATTATTATTATTATTATTATTATTATTATTATTATTATTATTATTATTATTATTATTATTATAAGGTGTAAAGGATCTTTTGTTTTAAATGGTGCACTTCGTCATTAGATTAATTGCATCCAGTCAGGTTATTCACTTTCATTAAAATGGGGTATAATAAGAATCATATTTCCATCACCATATGTATATTTACAATAAGGTATAAACAAATATCACAAAGTATGTCAAAATCCACGTCCCTGCGAGCGTGTCAACGGCCCAGGTGTCACGGGGCTTGTCTAGGCTTGGCGCTCCTTCGATTAACCTCGGGAGATTAAATATAGTAGCGCCTGGCGTCAGCAAATCCATTTTATATATACATAAAATGACTGAAAACAAAGAAATAACTATAAATATCTTAACTTTATAGCTAATATCACACACTATACCACGCTATACGAATTAGCGTATTAATCACGTGTACTCACGAGGCGAGGGTCACAGTGCTCATTCGAACAAGTGGTATGGCAAAGTGACCGATTGAAAGGCGTAAAAAGACCAGGTGAGCCGTACCTACGCACATGCGCATTACAGTAAGGGGGTACAACGTAACTCATTTTTATACACAAATAAACATACGTAAATAAACCTTTTAACCTGTATAAATATTTTACAATATTTTAGCAGTATTTATTATTTTGATTTTTAGGTTAATTGTATCAATTATTTATAACCCGATACCATAATAATATGCAAATTAATCATACAATATAGTAAATATGTTATATAATTCCTTTACGTAAGGGTTATCATTATTGTTATCATGATTATTTTTGTTATGATTATTATTATCATCATTATTATTGTTTTTATTACTATCATTGTATTATTATTATTGTTTTTTTATTATTATTGTATTATTGTTATTATTATTATTGTTATTATTATTATTATTATTATTATTATTATCATTATTGGCCTTTTATCCTTATTATTAGTTTTTTTTTTATTTTTATGATATTGCTTTTGCTATTATTATTATCATCATCATTACCATCATCATCATCATTATCATCATTATCATTAATGTGATTATTATTATCATTGGTATCATTATCATTATCAATATTATCATCATTATTAATAATATCCTTATTAGTAATATTATCATCAACATTATTAATCATATCATTAGTGTTTATATCTTTGCTATCATCATGATTATCATTATCATTATCGTTATTATTGTCATTGTTATTATTACTACTGTTATTATTAGCATCTTTATCCTTGTTTAGGTTTAAATGACATAATTTATTATAATTTAACGTTATTATCCCTATGATTATGATTGGCATATTGACTTCGTTTTTATTATACTATCATCACAAAGATATTACTGTGCTGTCATCATAGTCGTTACCGTGGTTCATCACGCTCTAACTTCCTCGCAGTCATCATAACTAACAATCCTATCATAAACGATCGTCCTAAGCAACTTCCAAAACCTTCAAGCACATTCACTGTGTAACTTCCCTACCACAGAAACAAAGGTAATGGGGAAGAGGGCGGAGAAAAAGAAAAGATAGAAAAGAGAGAAGAAAAGAGAAAGAAGGAAACGATGGAACAGAAGGAAAAATGAAAGAAGGAAGAAGAAAGAGAGAGAAATAGAGGAGCAGAAAGAAGGGAAGAAAAAAATAAGGAGCAGAGAAAGAACAGAAGCGAGACGACATAGATGGAAGGGAAGTTAAAGGAAAAAGGAGAGGAGAAAAAAATAATGATGGAAAGAGAACAAAAATACGAGAAAAAATAAAGTAAAGGAAAAAGAGAAAATATATGAAGAGAATTACCTGAGAATTAATGCCGTGGTTCTGAACATCCCGGCGTACAATAGAATGCTTTTATAGGCGTCGAGCATGTCCAGGTTTCACGGGTGGAATAGAGACACGAATCAAGATAAGGAAGAATAAGATCGTCATGATGATAATAGTAATAGTGTTGACAATAACAATATTGATTTCTTTATTTGTTTGCCTCCCCCCCCCCTCTCTCTCTCTCTCTCTGTCTGTCTCTCTCGCCCCCCTCTCCCCCCTTTCTCTCTATCTATCTATCTCTCTCTCTCTCTGTATGCATGTGTGTATGTACGTATGTATGTGTATAGATATGTGTGTAGATGATAGATCTGCTTGTGTATTCATTTATGTAAGTTATCATAATAAAGTTAGGAAGCACGAAGATTTGATTATACAATCCAATCCTCTAAATCTGAGGAGCGTGTGCTTCGGCTTCGATTAGAATACCATTATTATGCTTCTTGTGAGCTCATATTCCGATTACCATGAGGGAAGAAGGCGTCGTTTCGCCAAGTTGTTTCACAATTCCAAAAAGCCATCCGGAACGGGCGTGAACTCAGTGACAAATCATGCCAGTCATAATACACACAGGATTGTAACATTTGTAATTTTGTTGCATATAAGTATAAAATAATTGAAATAATTTCGTCACATTCCATATCGTAGAATGCGTATTCTTTGCTATAAAAAGCTGTTGTATTTTGCTTCGTAATAATAACTACAACAAAAGAAAAACAGCATCATAAGCAACAAAAACAACCAAATCGACAATAATGATAATGTTGAAAATAACAACAATAATAATAATGATTATAATAATGATAATGATAAAACCAGTCTTTCTATTATTCATAATAATAATATTAATTAAACTGATAATGATGATAATGATAATAAAAGTAACAGTGGTAACGAGGAACAACATCCTCAGTGTTATGGTTATGATAGAAAAATAAAGGTAATGATAATAGATAATTATATATAAAAGAAGGAAAAAAATGCTATAAGGCTGTTATTGTCATTATCGACATTATCATTATTATAGTTAGTATTGTTATCATCATTATTATAGTTGTTATTATTGTTATTATCATTACTGCTATTATCATTATTGCTATCACTTTTGATATATTATTGTTATTATTATTATTATTATTATTATTATTATTATTATTATTATTATTATCGTTATTATTTTTATTGTTGTTGTTGTTGTTGTTGTTTTTGTTGTTATTATTATTATTATTATTATTATTATTATTATTATTATTATTATTGTTATTATTATTATTATTATTATTATTATTATTATTATTGTTGTTGTTGTTGTTGTTGTTATTGTTGTTTCTCTTGTTGTTATTATTATTGTTATTATTATTATTATTATTATTATTATTATTATTATTATTATTATTTATTATTATTGTTGTTGTGTTGTTGTTATTGTTGTTTTTGTTTATTATTATTATTATTATTATTATTATTATTATTATTATTATTATTATTATTATTATTATTATTATTATTATTATTAGCATTATCATCATTATCATGATCATCATCATCATTATCATTATTGTTATTATTATTATTTTCATTATCATAACAATAAAAATAATAATTATTATTATTGTTATTATTATTAGCATTATTATTATCATTACGACTATTATTATTATTGTTGTTGCTGCTGTTATTGATTATCTTTATAATCATTGTTATTATTATTATTATTATTATTATTATTATTATTGTCATTGTTATTATTATCATTATTATTATTATTATTATTATTATTATTATTATCAAAAGTAATAATAAAAAATACTATTATAATAATATCATTATCATTATCATTATTACTATTGTTATCATACCATTATTCATATTATTATTGTAATTGTTATCATTATCATTATTATTGTTATTTTTATCATTATAAATATTATCCTTATCTTTACTATCATAATTACTGTTATTGATCATTACTATAATTCTTTTATCACTGTTATTATTATTATTATTATTATTATTATTATTATTATTATTATCATTATCATTATTATTATCATTACTATTTTTATTATCGCTATCATCATTATCATCATCAGTATTATGATTACTATTATTATCATTATCATTATCATTACTATCATTGTTATCATTGTTAATTATCATTATCACTAATATTAATAATATTATTATTATAGCAACTATTATCATCATTATCATAATCATCATTGTTGTTGTTACTATCATTTTTATTATTTTTGTTATTAGCATTGTTATTATTGTTATCATTATCATTATATTTATTATTATCATTATCATGTTCATCATTATCATAATTATTATTATTGCTTATATTTTATTATTGTTATTATTACCACGGTTATTATTATTATTATTATTATCACCATCATTGCTAGCATCATTATCATCATTACTATTATTACAATTACTATTGCCATGACTATACTTATTGTTGTTGCTAGTATTATCTTTATAATCAATATTAATATTATTATAATACTATTATTATCATTATTATTATTATTATTATTATTATTATTATTATTATTGTTATTATTATTATTATTATTATTATTATTATTATTATTATCATCATTACTACTACTACTACAACCACCATTATTGTTGCTGTTACTATAGTGGTTGTTATCTTTTTTATCATTATAAAAATGATGATATTATAATCAGAAAAAATAACAGCAGTGATAATAATAATATCATTATTATTATTACAATTACTTCTAATAATATCGGTAGTATTAATGGCAAGAACAGCAATTATAACAGTAGCAACAATAACAGAAACAGTATTTGTCATACAATAAAAATAGAAACAGAAAAAAAATCTTTCCCGAACCAGCGAATTCCCTCCGCAAAAACTAACAGGCGCTCGATCTTTGCTACGCCCGGCAGCCCGTTTCCTTCTTGACGTGTACTCAAAGAGCAGTTCATCTGCTAGAGCTGAGTGATGTAGAATAGAGGAATACTCGTATATGAAATGGTGGATGTTACAAGATAGTACTTCGGGCCAAAATCAAGCGAGAAAGTTTGTGAGAAGGAAATATTACAAGCAATGAAGATCTTTTATAAAATAGGCTGACATATATTAGAGTAAAATTGACTTATAACACGGACCACTGCATTCTTGAACAAAAGCAGACGAAGGAAAGAATCTAACAAATACACACAGCTCGACGCTACAATGACAAAGCGACAGTCGGAAATTACTTGTCATTCCGATAGAGCATATAAAGCTTAGTTACAATTTACAACGGGCCTTTCTCTGACATGCTCGTGATGATGTGGATGCCGAGGTCGCTAGAGATGGTGTGGATGTTGAGATCAAGGTTTATAATGTAAAGGCCAAGGCCATTTGAGATGATGTGGATGCTGAGATGATTTTTTGATGTGGATCCCAAGGCCCTCGAGAAGGAGAAGGGCGGCGACGTATTGGGGAGGGGCGCCTGGCATCTCCATATGTCAGAAAGGAAATGCTGAAATTTTCTGCGATTATGCAAAGGAAGACAATTGTTTCCCTGTCTGTCTGTCTGACTGTCGGTGTCTGGCTACTTGAAGAACTGTCTGTCTGTCTGTCTTGTTGTCTGGCTACTGTCTGTCTGTCTGTCTGACGTCGGTGTCTTCTAAACTGTTCCTGACTGTCTGGCTGTCTGGCTACTTGAAGAACTGTCTGGTGTCTGGCTACTTGAAGAACTTCTGTCTGTCTGACTCGGTGTCTGGCTACTTGAAGAACTGTCTGTCTGTCTGACTGGTGTCTGGTCTTCTGTCTGTCTGACTGTCGGTGTCTGGCTACTTGAAGAACTGTCTGTCTGTCTGTCTGACTGGCGGTGTCTGGCTACTTGAAGAACTGTCTGTCTGTCTGTCTGACTGGCGGTGTTTGGCTACTTGAAGAACTGTCTGTCTGTCTGTCTGACTGGCAGTGTCTGGCTACTTGAAAAAATGTCTGTCTGTCTGTCTCTCTCTCTCTCTCTCCCTCTCTCTCTCTCTCTCTCTCTCTCTCTCTCTCTCTCTCTCTCTCTCTCTCTCTCTCTCTCTCTCTCTCTCTCTCTCTCTCTCTCTCCTCTTTCTCTCTCTCTCTCTCTCTCTCTCTCTCTCTCTCTCTCTCAATTACTACTATTACTGCTACTACCACCACTACTACTACTACTACAGCTACCTTTACTACTGCTCTATTACTACTAAAATCACTATCAGTTATGATTTTACAGACAATAAACAATAAGGATAATGAGAATGGCATAATGACAAGCCTAATTATGATAGTAATGATAGCTAGTGATGATGATTGTGCTCATAACAATGATCATGATTATGATAATCGTAATGGCATTGATGGAACAAAGACTTTAATGTTAATAAAAGTAATAATGATAATGGTAATGATAATAATAATGATAATAGTAATTATAAAAAACGATAATGATAACAAAATCTCAGCAACAATGAAAGCAATGTTATTATCAGTGTCACGATCAAAAGATAATAATAATGATATACACTACGAAAATAACAATAATAGAAGCAACAAAAATGATAATAGCAATAATAGTAATAATAATGATGATAAAAAATATAATAATAATAGTAATAATAAGGATAATAATGATAATAACAATGATAATAATAATAATGATAGAAAAAACAGTAATGATAATAATAATGATAATAATAATAATAATAATAATAATAATAATAATAATAATAATAATAATAATAATAATAATAATGATAATAATGATAATAATAATGATGATAATGATAATAATGATAATAATAATAATAATAATAATAATAATAATATAACAATAATGATAATGCCGCTGCTGATGATAATAACAATAATAATGTTAGTAATGATAATAATATAACAACAATAATGATAAAGATAATGATACGATGATAATGATGATGATCATTATAATAATAGCAACAGTAAGAACAATGCTACTATTATTAAAACTATTGCCACTAATAATAATGATGATGATAATGACGATAGAAATGATAATAAGAATAATAATGACAAGGATGGTAAAATGATAATATAATCATAATGATTAAGATAATGGTAATAATGATAATCATAATAATGATGATGAGAATCATAATAGTGATAACGATAGTTAATCATAACAATATAATTAATAATGATAGTAATAATAGTCATAATGGTAATAATAATTACATTATTAATGGTACCAATAGAAATGATAATAATGATATCAATGATAATGATAATGACAGAGATGGTGTTGATAATAATAATGATAATAATGGCAGATATATTGATAACAAGACTACTACTCCTGCCATTACCACTATTACTACTATTAATAATAATGATAATAAGGATGAAAATCATAATGATATTAATGATAACAAGAATAAGAATAATAAGGATGATAAGATTAAGAATATGAATAGAATAAGAATAAGAATATGAGTAAGAACAAGTAAAATGGTAAGGATAAGGATAATAGTAATTATAACAATAACAAGGATTGTGATAACAATGATAATGGAAAAATAATAATAGCAATAATGATAATGACTAATGATAGCAGTAAAAGTAGTAGTAGTAGTAGTAATAGTAACAATTGACAGAGCAATGATGAAAGAAATAATGATAATAATAATAATTTTATTACATTAATAGTGATAAGAATGATAATGATAGTAATGATGTTAAAAATTATAATAATGATAATGGCAACAATAATGATAACAAAAATAATGATAACAACAATGATGTCAATAATAATAAGACGAATCACAATAATAATAAAGAAAATGAAATAATATTGATAATAGTAGTAGTGTTAGTAGGCATAATAGTAGTAATTATGATAATAATGGAAATGAAGGAGAAGGAGGATAGTGAGAATAACAATGATAATAGTAATAACAACGGTAACACGGATAATGATAAAATCAATATAATGAATGATACTTATAATCATGATAATTACATTAATCATTGTAATAATGATAATAATAAGAAGAATAAGAAAATGATAATAATAGTAATTATGATAATAATTTGAACGCGACACACACACACACACACACACACACACACACACACACACACAACACACACACACACACATACACACACACACACACACACACACACACCACACCACACACACACACACACACACACACACACACACACACACACACACACACGCACACATGTGTGTGTGTGTGTGTGTGTGTGTGTGTGTGTGGTGTGTGTGTGTGTATATATATATATATATATATATATTATATATATATATATATATATATAATATATATATATATATATATATATATATATATATATATATATATATATCATTTATTTATTTATGTAGATGGCAGTAATGTCGATAATATTGTAACAAAAAAGTATTCATTTAGTCCTGTTTCAAACATGTGTTATTAAAATATTTGTTTTGTGGTTGAACTGAGGGTTAATTATTTTTACATTTGTATATTCATCAGTGCAAACTATTTTACAATGCTATCTGCCAGTCTTTCCGTCGTTATACATTTTTTTTTCACAATAGGAGTATATATACTGTGTTCATAAGATCTTTAGATTCCTTATCAAATAATCATTTAATTAATCAGTTTAATGCGTCGAATATGATTTACGTTAGTATTTGTTTAACTCTCTTGTGATAAAGGAACACCATAACAAAACAAAACGGAATGGAAATGTGTTAATCTAAATATATATAAAAATTCCATCTTGATTTGTTCTGTAATTTTGCTGTGCCGTCACAGTGCCGATCCATTGTATCTGACTTCCTGAATAATTCTGATAAGTGCTGAGGAACCTGTACTCCAACCAGTCCTTCTTGATGCTGATATCTACTCAAAAAATCATTAATATCCCTGACCCTGTCGACAGGACTACGTCTTCAAAGTGAGAACAACATCCTTGAACTATGATATTTGAACAGCAAGAGACACAAGACCCAATCCCGTGAACACTACGACATCCTACCAGTTCAGGGAGGGGCAGGTAGATCAGGAGGTCTAATAGATAACCTCGAGAGGCAATGACCAATCAGCGTGACAAAATACAACAACAGCTGTTGGATAGGGCTGCTGTATCAATTACCCAGAGGCCTACATCAACACCAGTCGAGGATTGAGGGTTGGGGATCCCGGGGGGGGGGGGGGGGGGAGGGGGGACTTGAGGTTGAGGGTGGGGGAGGGGAGAGAGGGTAGCGTATGGAAGGCGCGTTCGGGAGGTTGGGGATGGATGGAGGGGGACGTGGGGGGGGGGAGGCGCGGGCGGAGGCAATTGGATGATTCATCACCGAAAACCCTCCATCTTCAGACGAGTCCCCGGGGGAGGGGAGGAAGTTGGAACGAGGGGGTTTCGGGATTGGAATGAGATGGGGTTGGGAGAGGTGGGGGTGGGGGGAGGAAAGCCTTCCGCCTTTCTTAATCTTGCTTTTTGTTTCTGTATCTTTCACTCTTCTTCTGCCCCCACCCCTCCACATATAAATGTATAAACACACACACACACACACACACACACACACACATAACACCACAACACATCACACACACACACACACACACACACACACACACCACACAACCACACATATGGATATAGATATATACGATACTATACCTAATACTACTTTTATAATTACATACTACATATATATAACATATATATACATATTATAGATATATACTATATATCTATATCA
>NW_020872560.1:220837-222574 GCF_003789085.1 Penaeus vannamei
TCAACGTGGGGCGGCCTGTCTTTACCCGGATATTTTTAGTACCCTCTGCTCCGGAGCGATCCTGATCGCCGCCGTAACCAGGGGCTCCTTCGCCTCCGGGGAATGAGGGCCCTTTCTTTGTTTGTAAGTTCATGGATTTTATGTTGGGATGTGGACAGCCGATTTACATTCCACCTACTGGCTTAGGTGTATCTTGGTGGGAGGGGAGTAATTTAGCCGGAATGCCATTGATAAGTCCCCCCAGCAGGTTTGGTCCTACCTGGTGTGGACTAAGGAGCGGCAGTGCACGGCCTGCTCACTACTCCCGTGAGCTGGGCTTGATTATTAGAAGTGCATATATGTTTAATTTTGATTTTATTTATTAACTTCATTTATGCGTATATGCACCTGATGCAGACATATTCATTCCCGCACATGCTCTAAGTACTACGCATATGCTCATTCCCACACATATGCATATGCAAGCATACACCTTTATTCTTGTACTTATGCTTATGGATATGGATACTTATTCTTACGTTATAAATAACTACATACATGTCCATCATAGTCTGACCTAGTCATATGTTCACATCGCCTGTCCCTTTATGCGCTTGTTATGTTATTGATAAGTGAGTGAGTATACATGAGTGTATACTCACCCGTGTATGTGTAAACACCCCTTTTTGCATACCTCGCAAACCTACATATCACTATACATACGAATGTATCTATCCCTGCATGTGCTCATGCATCCGTGTATGAGCACATACATTTGCAGCATACACTAGTGTCCCCCCCTCCTGTATATATGTGTATATACCTGTACTTGCTTTACATATAACTACCTCTACGTACATACATACGTACATACATACATATACTTAATTATTTATCCACCTTCCTACATCCTGCACACACCTATATACGTATACCTATACATATACACATATAAATACCTCCATATGTCTACCTATACATTCACCCACGTATACACATATACACGCACATTATATATACCCTATTATTGACACATACACATATATACATGCTTTCAATTATACACATCGTATCTATGCTACACCATCATTCCATACCATGGACAATATATGACGACCATGATGTACACAAGCTCGCATATATTATAGCGCCGTCTCGCTGAGCAAGTATAACCCCACAGAATAGTTATAACGCGCGCCTCACGGGCTCTGAACTATAATAGCCCACACCGGAACTACATAACACCGTACCACTTATCGCGAAGTATCAAAATCGACTGCGTTCGAACTTTTCCTATCCAGCACATAAGCTCATAATCGGACCGTCTACGTTTGAAGGCTATCTAGTACCGATCACTCACAGCACGACCAGCAGAGCATCAATCTGTTCAAAACCAGCAGCTACATACTATACCCATGTATCACGGCACATGATTAACCACTCGACGCGCCCTAACCACTCATCTTCCCTATCTTGTCCTCAACTGCCGCACACTATTGTACACATACCTATTACGCAAGTACATGCGCACATATGGCGCACTGCTGGCGCAACTTCCGCTGCGCCTCACGCCGCATACTCGCGCAACGAACGTCATGAACAGCGGTCCTGCACAGCTCTGCGCGGCCATCCACTAACACTCCACATATATCATAATGAGCCCAACAATGCTTAATGAATGTCCTTAAATTGTTCAGTATTGCACGCAGAAGAACTGATGAGGGAAAGCGGAGATGCCTCCGGTGTTGTGGCAGGATT
>NW_020872560.1:222674-225174 GCF_003789085.1 Penaeus vannamei
AATATCTCTCATTTTAATTAGTTAAGAGATATGAGGAGATATCAAGGGGCACGACAAATGGAAATTGCGTGACCCAGCTATGGAACATGTTACCAGATAATATAAGAGTCATTAATAGCTTTTGTAATTTCAAAACGAAATTAAAAGAACACCTATTAAAGATATGAATGTATATATGTAAAGAATAACCTTTGTAATTAATGGAATAAAATGTTTTGACTTTGACTTTGACTTTATTTCCTGTTCACTTGATGTGCCTGTCTACACGAGTTGTCCTAGGTATATATACCTGTCTACTACCTCTAGTGCTTCGCCTTGTACATGTATTTGTTTGAGTGGGACTCTGCTGTTGAACATAACCTTAGTCTTTTTCTTGTTCATCTTAAGTCCGACTTTTAGGCTTTCTCTATTCAGATCGTCTATTAATTGCTACAGTTCATCAGCTGATTCCCTAAGGAGAACAATTTGTCTGCAAATCTTAGGTTGTTTAGGTGTTCGTCTCCTATTTTGATACCCTTCCCTTCCCATTCTAGTTTCTTTAATATTTCTTCGAGGCAGGCTGTAAACAGCTTTGGTGAGATGGTGTCGCCCTGTGTAACGCCTTTTTTAATTGGTATTTTATCGGTTTCTGTGTGGAGTTTGATGGTTGCTGTCCCATCTTTGTATATATCTTCCAATATATTACAATATACCTCCTCAACTTCCTGTTGTTGAATAGCACCTAGTACTGCTGGTATTTGTACAGCGTCAAATGCCTTTTCATAATCGATGAATGCCATACACAGGGGTTTCCTATATTCGTTTACTTTTTCTCTTATTTGGGTGAGCGTGTGGATGTGATCTGTTGTTGAGAATCCGCTGCGGAAGCCTGCCTGTTCTCTAGGCTGGCTGGAATCCAGACTGTCAGAGATGCGAGCTGTAATGACTTTCGTGAACAGTTTGTAAGTAACCAAAAGGAGGCTTATGGGTCGGTAATTTTTTAAATCCTTTTTATCGCCTTTTTTGTGTAACAAGATAATTGTTGCATTTTTCCAGGCTTTCGGAGTTTTTCCGCTGTGAAGACATCTGTTAGAAAGATTAGCTAGTTTCACTGTTGCGATGTCTCCTGCATCTAATATGAGGTCTATACTAATTCCGTCTTCGCCTGGTGTTTTCCCTCTCTTCATGCCTTTAAGTGCTCTTTTTATTTCTTCTTTTGTGATATTAGGTACGTCGCTAGTTACCGCGTTTGCTTCTATTTGTGGCTGTTCGTTTGAGTTGTATAGATCCCTGTAAAAGTCTTCCACTACTTTGATGATTTCATTCTTGTTATATGTTACTTCTCCGTCTGGTTTCTTAATTGCATACATTTGATTTCTCCCTATTCCTAGTCTTCTTTTAGCTGCTTTCATGCTGGTACCTGAAATCACTGCTTCATTTATTATTTGAGTATTGAATTTCCGTACATCTTCCCTCTTCTTTTTATTTATGGTCTTTGTTAGTTCAAACAATTCTATCTTGTCCCTATTTGATGATACTTTCGTGTCTCTACGTTTTTGCATAAGCTGTTTAGTTTCTACCGAGAGCTTGCTGGAGCTTCGATTGTCGTTCTTTCCGCCTACTTCAAGTGCAGCTTTTATGATATCATTGAACTGTTTATTGATTTGGTCGATGTTGAGAGATCTTCGTCGCGGAGGAGTGAATATCTGTTTTGGATGTTTAGGCTAAATTATGTTGCTCTGATCCTCAAGTTAGCCAAGTTTGGCTGTTGTTTACACATTAGTTTGTTCCTTTCCCGTCTGAGATGTATTTAAATTTCGCCTCTCACCATTCTATGGTCGCTGCCTACATTTACTTTATTTATAACCTCTACATTTTTTATTATATCGCGCCTATTTGAAATTATGAAGTCAATTTCGTTTTTTGACGTCAGAAGGCGACTTCCATGTCCACTTCCGTTCTAGTCTTTTTTCGAAGAATATATTCATGATACTGAGTGATCGAGCCTCCGCAAAGTCGACTAGCATTTGTCCCCTCTCGTTTCTAGTGCCTGTTCCATGGTTCCCTACTGCTGTTTCGCCCTCTGTCTTTTTACCTATTTTGGCATTAAAATCCCCCATAATTATTGTGAAATGGGTTTTTGTTCTCTCGCTGGCTAAATGAACATCTTCATAGAAGCTCTCTATTTCTTCATCACTGTGGCTGCAGGTTGGAGAATAGACTTGAATAATTTTTAAGTTGTACCTATTGTTTAGTTTTATTGTTACAGAAGCCACTCTTTCGCTGACACTATAGAATTCTACGATGTTCTTTTCTAAGCGTTTGTGTATTAAGAATCCTACCCCTAATTCCTGTTTGCTACCCAGAGGTTTTCCTCTCCAATAGAGCATGTGTCCCTCATTTATTAACTTCTGCTCTTCGCTTTGTCTTCTAACTTCGCAGAGTCCTACTACATCCCATTTAATGGAAGAGAGTTCCTCTAGTAAAGCTAGTAAGTCGGATTCAGTTCTCATGGTCCTTA
>NW_020872560.1:232674-235174 GCF_003789085.1 Penaeus vannamei
ACAAAGTATTTCATATCATTCGTTAAGAACTTTACTATATTTATGAAGCTAGAAGACTTCCGCAGGTTCACTTCGCCTGTAGTATATTTAGCCTCCGGATCCCAGCTCCCCCCCCCCCCCACCCATTTCCCTCACCGCCAAAGTGTCACACAAAGATTTTTTGATGTTCGTTTTTTTATGAAGTGGGAAAGAGTGAGCTCTCTCTGTCTGTCTGTCTCGTAGTTTTTTACATATATTCTGTTGAATTTTGTAGAAATATACATTTATATATATATATAATATATATATATATATATATATATATATATATATATATATATCATCATCCAGGTGCTAACGCCGACGGGGGCGGGGCGCATATCCACATCCACCCTTTGTTTATACCTACAAGGGGTCTCTCATGGCAAGCCGCCAGGCAGGGACTCGGCCCATCTCGAGCTCTTGACGACAGGTTTGGTCGATCTGCCAAAACAACCTGATGGGCAGGATCATACTAAGGAAAGCGAGCCGGGTGGCCATATAGCCTGAATTGGCGATCCCGGATTGTGCAGATAACAGGTCCTGTGCCATTCTCACGGTGCAACCGTTGGATTGACACGTGGTCACGCCAACAGTGTCCCATGATCAGGCGCAAAGACCTATTACAAAAGGCATCAAGAGGAGACTAGGTTTCACTACTGTATAACAAAACTGGCATTATCAAGGACTTGAAGACGTGTAGCTTGGTCCATCTGCACAGGTACCGGCATCAAATGCTCTTGTCGAGAGAATTCATAACCCCTGCTGCCAGGCCAATCCATCTACTGACTTCCTGGTCTGACAGCCCAGAGTTATGAACCACACTACTGAGGTATGTAAAGCTCTCTGTAACTGTAGTGTCCTAGCTGCAAGCACGTACCGACTGAACAGGTTCTAGCAAGTAGCCAAAATCTTGGATCTTGGTTCAGGAGACCTCTAGACCAAAGGTCTTATTTCATTACTAAATTCATTAAGAGCTACCACTAAGGTTTCCATAGACTCAGATAGGATAGCAACATCTTCTGCAAAGTCAAGGTCAGTAACCTTGATATTGCCCAGAGTTGCTCCACAATGACTTTGTATAGTAGCTGTGCCCAGTACCCAGTCCATGCAAGTGTTGAAAAGTGTTGGTGCAAGGACACAGCCTTGCCTCACTCCTGATCTAACAGGAAAGAAGCTCGACAGGCCCCCTCCACACTTAACAGCATTTTCAGTACTGCTATTAGTCCAATAATCTTTGTTGGAATTCCTCTGTCTCAGGATCTCTCAGAGCAATTCCTGATGCACTGTATCGAACGCCTTCTTGAGATTGATTTAGGCTGCAAGCAGTCAAAGCCTGAACTCACGACGGTGCTCTACAGTGATCTAAAGCGCAAGGATACGGTCTATTGTGGACTTACCAGGAGTGAATCCAGATTGCTCTGGCCTCTGGTGCCTCAGTAGGTGGTCTCTGATACGTCTCGGAAGGATGTGGGTAAGAACCTTGCCTTGTATATTGAGCAATGTGATGCCTTGGTAATTGCTGCAGTCACATCAATCCCTGTTCCCCTTCCAGAGAGGGATAACCACACCCCTCAACAGGTCAGGGGGAATGGTACCAGTCCGCCAGATGGCAGCCAGGACAGTATGCAACCCCCACGCCATAGGTTCACCACCAGCCTTTAACAGCTCAGCCGGAATGCCGCAGTTATCTACTGCTTTACCACTCTTCAGCTTGGAGATCACCACCTTAACTTCAGTTAGAGAGGGTGGATTCTAACTGATGGGTGGGTCTGACATCAGAATCTCAGCATTCCCTGCATTCAAACTAACTGTTGGTGGGTCTTCTTGGCACAACTGCTCAAAATACTCAGCCCAACACTCCCACACCGCAACAGGAACTGAGATGATCTGGCCACTTGCTAAGTGAATCGCTGTCACCTGTGAAGAGGGCTTGGAGTTCAGTTTTCTCAGGGCTTGGTATGCAGGACGAAGGTCATTTACTAAGAAATGTCCTTTGATCTCCTCTGCAAGACTCCTAATAAACTGTTCCTTGTCTCTTGCGCACCTGAGATCAGTACAAATCCTGTCAGACGAGCTGTATGACAAGCTTCTGTTGCATCCAGTGTCCCCTGTGAAATAAAAATCTGTCTTGGTCTTGGGCGTTCACTAATTGATTCTTGAGCTGCATCAAGTGTTTCATCCTTGAAGGTTTCCCACAAAAGTGCAGATTGTCGAGCTCTGTAAAACGTCTCAGCAAACCAGCGGGCACACTCCCTGTCCAGATGAAACATTGGACCACTGGGGAGTTTTGAAGTGGACCGAAGGGTAGCTATAACCAATCTATGGTCAGTTCCACAGAACTCGGCACTCCTATACACCCTGCAGTTCTGGAGGATCCTCCAAGTTTTAATGTGGTCGATCTCCTTGGCTGTATTACCCGTATCACTGTACCGTGTCCAGCGATGTGGGTCTGGGCGCTGGTACCAGGAGCCAGAAATCC
>NW_020872560.1:242674-252674 GCF_003789085.1 Penaeus vannamei
ATAGTAATATTGATAATAGCAATAATAAAATAACTATAATAGTAATTATAATGATAATAATTAGGATAGTAATAATGAGTGATGATGATGATGATGATGGTGGTGATAATAATAATAATAATGATAATAATGATAATAATAATGACAATACTAATGATAATGATAATAAGGATACTAATGAAATAATAATAATAATAATGATAATGAGGATAATGACAGTAATAACAATAAATAATGATAATGATAGTAAAAATGATCATCATAACTAATAATGATAATGATGACAATAATAATGTTCATAATAATAGTTAATAATTATAATAATGATAATAGTAAGGATAATAATGGCAATAGTGATAATGATGATAATGATAACTATAATAATGTTAAAATGATAATAATAATGACGATAGTAATGATAATGACAATTACAATAATAATAACGTAACGATAATGATAGTAATGATGATAATAATAATGACTATGATAACAGAATAATAAGGATAAAGACAATAATGATGATAATGATAGTAATAAGGAAAATAGTAATGGTAAGGATTATGAATATAATGATGATTATAATAATAATAAAAAAGATGATAAGAAGAGTAATGGTGATAGTACAATAACAATAATGAGAATGGTAATAATAGATGTAAAGGAAGTAACAAAAATAGTAATATTAACGAATAATGATGATAATGATAATTAATGGAAAGCAATAACGATGAAAGGATAATAACAAGATTAATAAAGATGATTATGATAATGATGATAATGGTAATAATGTTAAGGATAATAATAATAATAATAATAATAATAATAGTAATAATAACAATAATAATAATAATGATAATAATTATAATAATAATGATAATAATAATAATGATAATAATAACAGCAATAATAATAGCGGTAACGGTAATAACAACAATATTTGTTATCATCATAATTAGTAGTAGTAGTAGTAGTAATAGTAGTAGTGGTAGTAGTAACTGCAATAGTAGTTGTATTGCGAAGAATAATTCTAACAATTCTAATGATAATCGTAATAATTCTACTCATGATAAAGAGACTAAGATTACTAAAGATAATGCTAGTAAATACAGAAAATAAAACAAATGAAATAAAAGAGTTATAATAAAAGGAGTAAGAATGTATAAATAAATCGCTGAATATCGTGATAAGCATAAGTATGACAGGACAGGAATATTGGTAATGACAATAATCATTGATAGAAATTATTATGAGAGCTATAATATAACAATAATAAAAACGGCTGATAGTGACGATAACGATAAAACAATAACAATAACTACAAAGCCAATATAACAGCACAGTACCAATATTACCTTCCAGGACCATATGAGAAAAGAAAGAGGGAAAGAGGAAAATGAATAGATGTGAAAGAAGAAGAAAAAGAAGAGGAGAGAGAGGGGGGAGAGGGAGGGAGAGCGAAAGAAAGAGTCAGGGACCGAATGAGAGAGAATGAAAGAAAGACAGACAGTCAGGCAGAGCTATGAGTGCCAGAAGTCTTGGGATTTTTTCGAGTAATCATCAGGAGTTTGTGTTGCGAGGAAATCAATGAAGAGGTTTGACTTCCCAGAACTTTCCTGTTTTTTCCTTTGTTATGGCGATTTTCCATTTACAAATTGTGGTTTTATTTGCCTTTTTCTTTTTGGTGTGTGTATTGTTATTGTAATTTTTTTTTTTTCTCTCTTTATGATGGTCTTGTTTGTTTTTCCTGATCATTATTTTAGTTCGGGTTTCTTTGTTTGTCTTTTGTTTCATTATTGTTTTATATGTCATTTAGGGTTCAATATCTTTTTGTAAGCTGATGTGTGTCATTTCTTATTTGCTTGATCATTATTTGATAAGGGTTTTATTTTAATTATCATTCATGCATTTATCATTTGTGATAGAGAGAGAGAGAGAGAGAGAGAGAGAGAGAGAGAGAGAGAGAGAGAGAGAGAGAGAGAGAAATATCTTGGGTTTGTGTCTTTTAACATTATTTTGCTAAGGTTAACAGAGAGAGAGAGAGAGAAGGAGCGAGAGAGAGAGGGAAAGATAGTGAGAGAGAGATAATGAAAGAGAGAGGTATATATATATAATATATATATATATATATATATATAGAGAGAGAGAGAGAGAGAGAGAGAGAGAGAGAGAGAGAGAGAGAGAGAGAGAGAGAGAGAGGAGAGAGAGAGAGAGAGAGAGAGAGAGAGAGAGAAAGGGGAGAGAGAGAGAAGGAAAGGAGAAAAGAGAGAGAGAGGAAGGAGAGAGAGAGAGAGAGAGAGAGAGAGAGAGAGAGAGAGAGAGAGAGAGAGAGAGAGAGAGAGAGAGAGAGAGAGAGAGAGAGAGAGAGAGAGAGAGAGAGGGAGAAAGAAGGAAAGAGAGAGAGGTATATATAGAGAGAGATAGAGAGAGAGAGGGTGTCTGGGTTTTGTTTTTCCCTGACTTTGGTGTGTACTGAGATTCCGTTCTAGTTTCTTCCTTTATTTGGTTGAGGTGGTAGGTAGCGTAGCATGGGCTGTCTTGCGCAGTGCAGTTGTGGGCAAAGGGAGCCCACAACTGCACCGCACAAGACGCGCGCGGGGAGAGACTCCCAAGCATTGGGGACGTAGGTAGGTAATCCTTGTTCCTCAGATCGCTCGGCATACACTATTAACTGTTGTCCTCGACGGGATGGGGCTGGCGTTCTCTGAAAGAAGTAGACCGGGGGCAGAGACAAGGAGAGAGACTGGAGGGTAAACAGTAGAGGGGGGAGGGTTGTGTGATAGCAGGGGCCGTAAGACGTAATAAAAATATGTCACATTGTAATGTTAATTCAATTATTTGCCTGATTTTTCAATTTTTATTTATTTTTTTTATTAATTCACTGTCCAAGGATAGACAGAGGAGCATGCTTAGGGAGACAATTGCAAACATCCGCAAGGATTTGCTTGAGTTGCAATTATTTCAGAAAGCAGGAGATGAAAATCTACGAGAGATAAGCATTGTGCAGAAATACAAAGGTGTCGCAGTTTGCAAGAATGTCTTGAACGACTAACTTCCATGGGAAAAAATGAAAATGCAACAATGCAGAGTTCAGCAATGGCTAGTACAATAGTGCATAAGTATACATCTGACTAATAGTAAGTAAATGTTCTATGTCATTTCATTGAAAATAGTCTATCACACGTCACCAACAGCAATTCGAGGCAAAGCAGTAATGAAAACTGGAAATGCAGTCCTCATACTTCAGGAGCGACTCATTACATCAAATATGCTTCCTCAAGGCAACATATGCACGATAATACATAATGCAAAACAAGAATACACGATTGGCGCAAGTCGATTATCTTCTCGGAAACAGTGCGCATGTAATTCTTGTGCAATTAACATGTGTGGCTGCTTGAGTGGTGAGCAGACGATTTTTAGTGAATCGGTGAGTTAGGAAATGATTAAGTTAGGGTTTAGCACACAAATAGAAAACATATTAGTGTTCAGATCAGATTCAGAAATATGCAGATCAAAGCGAGAGTGAGTAAAATAGGAATAGGATGGTGTGGTAGTTGGAATGAGTAAGATAAGGGGATGAGGAGTGGGTGGACGGGAGGCTAAGGATAGGATGGAGTGGGGGGGGGGGGGTAAAAGAGGTATGGGTGAGGATGGGGGGGAGGGTCTGGTAAGTAGGCGAAGGTGGGAATGCGGGTTGAGCTCAATGAAATAATTACCAATGTGACTGTATGAAAAGAACATTCACACTAATAACAACAAACACAGTAATTGCAATATTAATCAACTACTATGCAAAATCATACAAAATGGTACTTTAATTAGTACAAAAAATGAATGAAACGGTGACTGGTGTGTTGCAGAAAAGACTAAGGCTTGCAGAGCAACGCATGATGCAAGCGGGTTTGGGTCAGCTTCCTTTATCTGACAGCCTAAAGACAACCCTCGAGGTTGTAAAGGATGTAGACTTCAAATAAATTCCCTGAGGAAAAGTGATGACGGGCCCAACTGTAGAAGGGGATCATCGATGAGCTCATACACAGAACGCAAATTGGGCATCCCATCTTCTTGGGGAATACCAGCGATAATCTGACGTATAGCCGTAAAAGAAGGGCCTGGTGCGACGCTTAGATTGCCTCTAGCGTTAAGTGTGCAGCTTGGCACATACAGGACAACTTAACATTAATTAACTTAACACTAATTACATGTCCATACCCAGCTGGTGGTCATCACCAAGGACCATGTAATAATGATGAGGTGAGGTTCGTGATTAAGTTTGATTAATGAAGAAAAATGTTTCGAAAATCATACTAACGATTATCGTATGAAGGGAAAGAAATGGAAAATCGTTAGGATAACCAAGGTAATTTCGCATTTAATGATCACTTTTGAAAGCTAAAATCACGAAAAGTATGAAATCGTAGTAGCTGTATGATATAATTAATCTCTAACACTGAGAGATAAATGAATTAAATTATAAATACATTAGTTTGAATGTATTTTTCGGTTGAGTCAGATGGCTATAAGTAGGTACCTTCTACCGGAGTAAGGTCAAGTGAAGTCATTATCTGTACATTTGCTAGAAATAGCAATTGCTAGTAGATATAGAATCAAATAAAATTGTGAAAAAGAAGTACACAGTAATCTAGAAATTAAATAATCAAATTACCAGTAAATGAAACGAAGGATTTGCCATACATGAATAATTAAAGAAGAAATATATCTATAAAGAATAATTATGAATAATTATGGCGAAATATACTGCAGAATATGTACAAATATACTATAATAATAACGTAAAATCACGCAATTTAATTTGATGAATTATGTAACCATAAGTAAATTCATCACTCTCGTAAATACATCGATAACGAAAAAGAACAATGACTATCGCAATTTTGATTCCCGTTATCAAGATTATTAAGTTGTATGAAATGAAATTAAAATTCAGAAAAAAGTGGAAAAGAATTCGAAATAGCACTAAGGTCATAAAAAGTGATATATGTTATCGTTAGACAAGACTTGACCTGACGTGACCTGAACAACTATGTGTGACGTGACCACACTGATAAAAAGGTATAAAACGTTTTATGTATGAATAACTGAAGTTGATAACCATATAGAAATACGAATAAACAAGACACATGCTGTTTGTATAAATATATAACGTTCGAAGCTTAACTTCAAGATAATATTGGATAATAAACCTAGGAATCACAAAGACAGTAAAGGTCATTAAAATAGGTCACTCGTGGTCAAAATATGGTCATTAAGACAAGGGTAGGTTAGATGAAAATTATATTGAATGCAATTTCTTTACATTTTGTTTAAAATATCACAACATAAAATAATCTAACACTAGTGGCCTGAACAGAAATATTGAAAATAGGTAGAGAGGGAGGGGGAATAACGGGTGCGGGTTAGGAGGGAGGGAGGGGGTTTAGGACGGTAGGGATGGTAATAGCAGGAGGGTAGGGGATGGGGGTAGGTGGGAAGCATGGGGAAAGAGAAAATGTTTGTGCATAATTCAACTAAATTATTTAAATATTCAAAAATATCCCACAAATGCATAGTTAAACCGAGCCTAAATAAATGCACTTAGTAATAATAGGCTAAATGAATGTCAATATGGCGTCGGTTAATGCAGTGAGAGATAATGAGAATAAGAAAAAAATGTCAAGAATATGGCAATGCTTAGGACTAGTCACGTGACCTACAATGTCTGTAGAAATAGATAATAATTTAGAGAAAATGCACGCAATATTTCACCCACGTGAATAAAAGACAAACATTATAAATAATGAGTTTTATTGAGGGAAAGAAAACACACCAAAGGAAATAACTCTCAAAAGTGATAAAATTTAGAGATTGATTCCTTTAAAAAGATGACAATATACCATGTCGAAAAACAACATGGTAGTTAGCAGAAAAAAGGAAAGAAAATGCACTTTGCACGGACACCAGAATTTGAAAAAAATCACTGGACTTGTAGAAAAAATAGTACATCATACACACATGGGAGAAGAAAATGGGAAGAAGGGAAGTGCCCCACGGCGTGCTTACGTTTTAATGGAGAGAGTAGGTGATCGAGTGGGTGCATCTTGTAGTTCGAGTCTCAGCTGGATAGAGCGACATTCGCCGTCTACCACCAGTTTGTCAGGGTTTTGTGTTTCCCTGACTTTGGTGGGTATTGAGACTCCCTTCTGGTTTCTTCCCTTATTTGGTTGAGGTGGTAGGTAGCGTGGCGTGGGCTGTCTCGTGCGGTGCAGTTGTGGGCAAAGGGAGCCCAAGAGGTGCGTGGGGAGAGACTCCCAGAGGGAGCCATCCAGGTCAGCCCGTGACCCGAGATCGAATGTCCTGTAGCTTTCAAGAGTGGGTCGGGAGTCCCTAGCGTAGGGGTCGTGGGTAGGTCCTTGTTCCTCAGAGAGAGAGAGAGAGAGAGAGAGAGAGAAGGAAAGGAAGAGAAAGGGAGGGAGGGAAGAGAGAAGGAGAAGAGAGAGGGAGAGAGAAAGAGAGAGAGAGAGGTATATATATGTACCTTGTTATCAAGAGTATAGCCGGTTATTATCCTGTTTCCTATAGAAGGAGAGATATATTATTAAAGATTTAGAGCATAATGAGAGAGAGGAGAGAGAGAGAGAGAGGAGAGAGAGAAGAGAGAGAGAGAGAGAGAGAGAGAGAGAGAGATATATAATATATATATATATATATTATATATATATATATATATATATATATATATATATATATATATATATATATATATATATAGTATATATATATATATATATATATATATATATATATATATATATATATATATACAAGAGAGAGAGAGAGAGAGAGAGAGGAGAGAGAGAGAGAGAGAGAGAGAGAAGAGAGAGAGAGAGAGAGAGAGAAGGAAAGAGAGAGAGAGAAGAAAAGGGTGAGAAAGAGAGAGAGAAAAGACAATGAGATAATGAAAGAGAGAGGGAGAGAGGGAAAGACAGAGATAATATATATATATATAATATATAATATTATATATATATATATATATATAATATATAATATATATATATATATATATATAAAGAGAGAGAGAAATACAGAGATAGAGATAAAGTAAATCTATGTGGTTCTGTTATTTGATTAGGTATAATGTTTCTCTTGCACTGGTGTTATTCTCTTATCATTGAGATCCTCTCTTATTGTTTTATAGACTTCGATGCCAAAATAAGATAACAATAGGACCATATACTTTTTTACTTTTACTTTTTCTCTTTCTGTTGTTGAGTTGGCAGAATCAAAAGGGCAGGAGAGGTTAGAGTTAAGTGGTGCAAGAATTATTGGTTTGTCAGTACTAAAGTTTGGTACATTTCTGACGCAAAATTAATGAAAATGTTACAAAGAAAGATCAATTTCTCATATAATACTTTTATTTTCTTTTGCTGTTATTTATTTATTTTTTGAACACGATTCATGCATAATTATACTTACACACACACGTAAACGTACACACTCATTTGCTCACACACACAAACACACACACACACTCACTCACTCACTCACTTTCACACCCACACTTACACACCCACACTTACACCCCCCCCACACACACACATACACACACACGCGCACACAAAGGCACTCGCTCACAAAATATCCATACTAAGTTATCCCTATCAACGTAACCAGATTTAAATCCGAAATCTAGCCAACGTAACACGCAAAAATGAAACTTCAAGTTGTTGATATCAAGTTGAAGTTTTTAATCCTCTCTCCGTCATCAGTTCTCTTTAGATGAAAACAGAAGAAACGATCTCAATCCGATTAAGAACTTTCCAAATTCAAACTTTTTCCCCCAACTTCAAGTTCTAAGCGGATTCAACGTAAGAAGTTTCTGTTGAAATGTACCGGTAATGTAATGATTATCAGGAGGTTGGGATAATCTGAGGAACAATTTGCTTTTGTTTCCCCATTTTTCCCGTTAAATGTATTAGTTAATTTATAAAGGTATTAATGACCAATCTGTTTATCTATTTGTTTATATATTTTGTATATATATATATATATATATATATATATATATATATATATATATATATATATATATATATATATATATATATGTATATATGTATATATATATATATATATATATATATATAGATAGATAGATAGATAGATAGATAGATAGATAGATAGATAGATATAGATATAGATATATAGATATATATAGATATATATCTTCCTTTGTTTTACAGATAGTTATAAATAATACAAATCATAATAACAATGTTAATCATGATAATGATAAAAAATAATAACAACAATAAACATAATAATAATGTTAATAATAGTAATGTTAATCATAATGAGCATCAGCATGACAATATTAACAATGATAACAATAATGATACAGTTAATAACAAAAATGATAATAAAAAATATAAATAAAAAGAGAACACAAGAAAACGAAGAAAATAGAGAGATAACGAACGCCAGCCTCCGAAGCATTCGAACAAAGCATTTTCTGTTTCACTGACTTTCATTTTCTGCTTCACTTCGTGGCGTCTGAACCTTTATTATCTACGACGATAAACACGAACAAGAGCGGCTTGTCCAAGGGGTAAGTAAGGAGTGTTGTTGTTGTTTTGCTATTGCTGTTGGTGGTGTTTTGTATGTGTGTGTGTGTGTGTGTGTGTGTGTGTGTGTGTGTTTTGGTAATGATGATAGCATTAGAAATGATATATTTTTCAGTTGGTTTCATCATTAGTGTGATTTTTATCACCATCCTTTTTTATAATGATGACGATGATCATGATGGTGATGATCATGATGATGAAACATTATCATCACCACCTTCATGATCATCATCATAATCATTATCATCACCATTATTATTATCCTTATTACACGTGTCTGTGTCACATATATGGACATATGTAATTCAGTCATGATAATGATGATGATGATTTTGATGCTGGTGATGATGATGATGATGATGATGATATTTATGATGATCACGATAAAGATAATAATCATTGTTGATATTGTTATTACTATCACTGCTGCCATTATCATCATCATCATCATCATCATCATCATCATCATCATCATCATCATCATCATCATCTAATCATAAGCATAAGCATAATCATAAGCTTAAGCATAACCATAATCATCATCTCATCATCATCATCATCATCATAATCATCATCATAATCATAATCATCATTATAATCATAATCATAATCATAATCATAATCATAATCATCATAATCATAATCATAATCATAATCATAATCATAATCATAATCATAATCATAATCATAATCATCATTATAATCATAATCATAATCATAATCATAATCATAATCATAATCATAATCATAATCATAATCATAATCATAATCATAATCATAATCATAATCATAACCATAACCATAACCATAACCATAACCATAACCATAACCAAAACCATAATCATCATCATCATTACCATCATCATCATTATTATTATCATTATTTTACACGTGTCTGTATCACATATATGGACATACGTAATTCATTCATCCACATCACGATAAATAATTTACAGACCCAACCTCCATCAATTTCGAAAATGGAAGCTGTACAGACAACCGTAAAGGCCGGGGTTTGTTGGAAATGAACTTAGTTTTGAGGAATTTCATCATCATACAGTGTGGCGGGGATGGGAGTTGGGAGTAAGATATTTGGTAATTCCATTAGCACCTCCGCATTTTCCTTAAATTTTCGAAGACATCTGTCAAAAAAACGGAAAAATGCAATTCACTCATCATCACACTGCTAAGATAATGCAATTCACTGATCACACTATTAAAGAAAAAAACTCATCACACTTTTGAAAGAAAAGAAAATGAAATGCGTCTCACGACACTGCTATGAAGAAACAAATGCTAAAAAAGAAAGAAGGAAAGAAAAAATGCAACGCTACCAAAACTTTCGGAAAAGAAAACTAACACATTCATTGGCAATT
>NW_020872560.1:257674-261515 GCF_003789085.1 Penaeus vannamei
TTAGGAGAGTAGCTAGACAGAATCCTTCCGTGACGAACAGGTGTATGAGCACTCGCCATTCTGCCTTACATGGCTTGAACAAGGGAATTTAGCTTGGTCGATGATGCGATTTCCTGGTTAGATATTCATTAGATATACATTTCTTTATGAACGAAGGCGAGGCAAGTTCGACCTTCATTTCGCCTGTGCATATTGTGTATAGTGAGCAAAGACGGTATATGTATTGTGTTTCATGAACAAATATGGTGCAAGAAGCTGTGTTGATAGCATGTATGGTAACAAATAATCGACTTGTTGAAATCCTATATAGTGAACGTACCGACGTATTCATAGCGTATGTGGTGAGCAAATATACATATGATCGAGGGAATTCATAAAGTGTATATAGTGAGCAAATATTTTTGTTTTATTTTTGTTTAGCTTGTGTTACGTATTGTTTGTACTGTTAAAAGTTCATGTTCGAGTGTTCATTAGTGGGAATTTTATCTGCCTACATGTGCAATAACGAACATTACAGAAATATGTGTTGAAATTAAAAATCATGTGTACATCTATATTTGTAATCGTATATATGATATTCATATCACGATCTGTCTGTATCTGTTTCTTTCTCTATGTCTCTATGTATGTCATCTATCTAGATAGCTATCTGTTTGTTTATATGTCGATCTATCTATCTTCTTTATCTTTCTCTTCCTTCCTACCTCCCTTTCTCTCTTTGTTTGTACATGTCTATTCTTTTTCTATCCATCTGTCTTTATATATATATATATATATATATATATATATAATATATATTATATATATATATATATATATATATATTATATATACACACACACACACACAACACATATATATATATATATATATATATATATATATATATATATATATATATATATAATAGATCTAGATCTAGATCTATTTTTGTTTCATTATCCGTAGCTTCATCTGTATCTTTATCTATCTGTATCCATCTAGCTATCCATCCACCAATCAATCTGTCTGTATCTATCATCCATCCATCCATCCATTAATTAGTTAATGAATTAATTCATCCATCCATCCATCCATCTATCCATCCATCCATCCATTTATCTATCAACTTCTGTGCTTGAGTAGGTCTATCTTGCAATTATTCTTTACAGTGTATGACATAATTACACCATCTATCGTGACGGCAATTCGATAGATAAGTACATTGAAATCCCTCTCTCTAGTGTGGATTTCGTCCTCCTGGCTTTAGGGGAAAAAAGTTTTGTATCATAACATGATTTTCCTCATAGCGGATTCAGGTTGACCGTGGGGAGTTAGTTGGTAGGGGACGAAATTGCAGATTCACCTTCATTTTTTATTTTTTATTATTATTTTCTTTTTTACAAATATCTATTTTCTCAGGGGTGTGGGGTATTTATATCAATAGCATTTTTCTCGTTTTCGTTTCTGGTGTTTCTGTTCTTTGTTATTGTCTTAGATTTCTGTCTGTCTGTCTTACTGTTTCTCTGTATCTGTCCTTTCCCTCAGTCAGTCTGCCTATGTGTCTGTTGTCTGAAATCTGATTTGAGATTCTTCTCTCGGCCTCTTCCTCCAGTTTTATCTCTCGCTCACCTACTCCGTGTAATAAAACTAAATATATGTTTTTCAAATCTCTCTCTTTTTCTCTCCCTCCCTCCCTCCCTCTCCTCTCTCTCTTCTCTCTCTCTCTCTCTCTCTCTCTCTCTCTCTCTCTCTCTCTCTCTCTCTCTATATATATATATATATATATATATATATATATATATATATATATATATTATATATATTATATATATATATATATATATATATATATATAATATATTTTGTGTGTGTTGTGTGTGTGTGTGTGTGTGTGTGTGTGTGGTGTGTGTGTGTGTGTGTGTGTGTGTTGTGTGTTGTGTGTGTGTGTGTGTGTGTGTGTGTGCGTTGTGTGTGTGTGTGTATGTATGTATGTATATATGTATGTATGTATGTATGTATATATGTATTTTTATGTAGATATGTATACATATATATATGTATATATATGTATATATGTATATACATGAATATACCTACATAAATAATGAACATGTACACACACACGTACAAATATAGAAATAAACATTATATAACACACACACATATATATATATATATATTGTTACGGCTGGTATGTCACTAAAAGAATTAAGGGGAAGAGCAGCTCCACTGAACTCGAATTCTCCCAATGCGGAAGCTAAAATCATAGACGAGAAGCCAAATCTTAAGGTATGAACGGTTAAATTCCACGTGACAACAGCTCGTGCTAAAGTACTATTAGTGATTGAAAATATTCTTCTGGTTAATTAATTTGTATTAATTCATTTTTCAATCCATATAAGACTCATTAATGCCGTCGTTATAATCATTCACTGTTCATTGTTCATTGATTTATCATCGTCTCCCATTAATGTTATTTTCTTCAAAGTTCATTATCAATGATGTATTCTTTTCTTAACTGTATTATATTCCTTTCTTATTATTAAACTTATTCTCTAAAGTAATCTTCCATTATCAGAATTAATAATTTATCATTATCAGTTATTTGTAATGTTTTATTATCTGTTCCATATGTTAATT
This sequence comes from Penaeus vannamei, assembly GCF_003789085.1. Classification (NCBI taxonomy): domain Eukaryota; kingdom Metazoa; phylum Arthropoda; class Malacostraca; order Decapoda; family Penaeidae; genus Penaeus; species Penaeus vannamei. Next base: position 260,297 of record NW_020872560.1, read on the forward strand.
ATCTTTCATTATGTTATAGATTGTTTGTTACTGCTTATTATTTATAAATTGTAAAATGATATTTGGAAAAATAAATGAACTCATTACTTACAATATATTTTTATTTCTGTCACCAACGTAAATATCAAACAAAACAAAACAGAAGAAAAAAAACACAAAACAAAGTAGAATCAAAGAAAATCCTACCTATGCGGTACATTAATAAGACTTAATGTATCGCCCTAATTCCTAGCAAAGAAAAATACGAACACAACACCAAAAACAGCAAGTGGCAGAGGTCTAGCTCAGGCCTATGGCGGCGGAGGAGTGAACGAGGCAAACCTCCCTAGGAACTCGGGTAGGCCTCAAGACGGAGGGGGGGGGGGGGGCTGCGAATGCTACTGCGGGAAGTGCCTCGTTGCAGTAGCCGACAATTTAGCATTTTACTAAATAATTTTTAGTTTATTTTACTGTTATGTAATATTCCTCCCGCAAGAAAAAAAACTTTTTCCCGCATAGGAAAAAGTTGAACTAGCTAACTAGTTATACAATTAGCGAACAGCTTGTTCGGCTTGACGGGTGAAGGACGCGTACTCCTCTTTCCTCTGTCCTTCACAGTGTACAGTCAGCGACCAACGTGTGTGGACTGCACTACTCAAGATCTTGAAATTGCGTCCGCTAGGATATTGTGTGTGCCTCTAATATACAATATTTTTATATTGAATGGCTGCAATGTTAATGACCACCTCAACACTCGCATGTTATTAAACTTCACATTTTTTATGAAAGTTACCGGGTTATGATCAGTGAAAATTTTGACTGGATGAACAGAGCTTGTTAAATAAACTCCAGACTTTTCGATTGCTAATACTATTCCGGGACAGGCCCCCAAACTTTCTTAACGGCAGTAAGAGGGGGGGGGGTCCGGATAACGTCATACTGCTCGCGTGAGATAAGTAGGTAACATTCGTACAGTAGCCTCAGTAGACAATTTAGCATTTTATACATAATTATAATGATATAGTTTTAATTAGTTCTATGATATACATTATTATTATACTATTGCCACTTATTACTATCTACTTACTTCTTTCACTTCTCCTTATACTACCTTCTTCACTTCTCTTTTCTTCCTATTCACTTTCGTCGCTTCGTCCTGTCTTGCTGTGTTCTCTTCTCCTTCTCCTTACTCCTTCTCCTTCTCACTTTCCTCTCTCCTTCTCCTGCTCTCTCCCTTCTC
>NW_020872560.1:261615-279115 GCF_003789085.1 Penaeus vannamei
CCTAATGCCTGCAGACTCGCGACCTCTTGCTGTCCTTGGCCCGTGCCGGCGATCTTTTGCCGATGTTCGTCTCACCGCTATTGCAAGGCGCATCGAATGCTGCAGTTAGATCTCCTTTGATGCCGTGTTGGATATACGGACGGTATACACGTCCACTGTATACAGCGAAATGAACCAGTATACACGAGAGAGGGGGGATGTTAATCAAGTGTGCTGTGCTAGCCGATATTTTTATGCTAATTTGCAGTTTTTAATGTGTTATTTTATTTATTTTCGTTTTTTTTTACTTTTGTATTTTATCAAGAAGTGAGGGAGTGGAGAGCAGCAGTTCTCATGAACTTGCGTGAGCTACTAATCATCTCAGATAGATATGAGAATAGATAAGGGAAATGACAGTGGCATCTGCAAGGATAACTTGAACCGATTGTCATTTCATAAAGAAGAAAAAAAAAAGTATTGTGCATCATTTCCACTAATCACGATCAGCAAAGCCACCAAGCATAAGAAAAGCCTTAGACTACGACACAACAAATCCTATAGATGAAGATTTAACAGTGTCTGTTGAACTGCGTGGAAGAGAGTGTGAAATGATTGCGTGTATGTTTTAACTCACAGCAGCAACATCGCGCGTAAAAGAGACAACCAGCAATTACGACACAACAAATACTCTAGACGAAGATTTGATTTTACAGGGTCTGTTGAACTGCGTGCATGAGTCAAAGTCAAAGTCAAAGTTGGTCCCATATCCGATCCGGACGTAGGGGACATATTTTGTAGAGAAACAAGCTTACCAAGCTGGGGGATGATGCGGTAGGGAGGCCACTTCCTTTCCACCCCGACTTTGACCCCATTATGCTGACGTCACCATACCAATGCTCATTCACAGCAGAGTCGACTGAGAGGGGCAGCCGGGCGCGAACCCAGGACCATGCGATTGCAAAGCCAGCACTCTACCACTGAGCTATGCCACCTCCTATGTGTGTGTGTGTAATATGAATGTGGATAGTGTGAAGAGAGAGTGAGCTCAGACGAAGATGGATCACAAGCACAAATTTTAACGTTCATTTTAGCAAATGTTATAATCATTAATATGTTAATACAATAATTATTTCAATAACCACAAGAATTCAACATTAAATGATATGCGATTGAACATACGTAATTATGATTGGTGACATGAAATTTCTATTGCGAGCTTCCGCAATGCAAGCATCCCAGTTCAGAAATGTTTTTACGTTATCCCTGACGATTTAATCATAATTATGGATACGATATAAAATCTGACACTGAGGTAATCATTTCTCGCTTACGCATGTAAGAGAACGCTAGTTTTAATTGCTGGTGGGTTCTTTCATTTTAACCCTAATTTCCTGAATGAAATGAAGTGAACTGAACGAGACTCAAATTCTATCGCAATCTGTGAAAGGCGCACGCAGATAACAACTACGAATTGCATGATTGTTGGAAGTTTCCGGTACATGCAGCGGTAAAGAAAGGTGAAAAGGTTGTGATTACTAAGCGAATTGATTCGAGCTTAAACCCTTGTCCTACGTTTATAATCAGACGTCAATGCAGGTTCACACAGACTCAATATGTCGAACGAATGACATTTCGGTTTCTTCTACCTGCGTTGGGTGCTGCAATCTATTATTCAATACAAAACCCCATGCATTGCACGATGAAAAGGGAAGATCGTTACGCTTTATTCATTAAATGAATTTACAATATTTGATCAAAGCTAATTTTCTCGCGCCGAGAGAAAGTCACCAAATTAGCAATGACAGTATAATTACGGGTCCCTTTCCGCCACAACCAAATGATAGGGAAAGTGAGATCAGCTGGGGTGGGGGGTGGGGTTTAACTGTTTACTACAAAGAAATAAATGATATGCGCGTTCATGAATGCGAATATTGAAATCAGTAAGCGATGGAATTAACCAAAGAGTCCAACAATGAGTGAAATTCAACAATCAACGAAATTCGTACAAGAAGAGAAAGGAATACACAGAATTTGTAAGTGATCGCGAATTACAAAAAGAAAATTCTTAGCTTGAGAGAAACTCACAAACAAATTTTTATTTCTTGAAGTTGAAACAACATGAATCTCAAAAAAAGGAGAAAATTAATTATTTAAAGAACGATATTTCAGTGTTTGTGACCAAAGATCGTACCTCACATCTGTGTTAAATTTTCCCTGCTAGCACTTCTAACCAGCAAAACCAACGTAAGAAGGATTTGCTTGACACATATGGGGGAAGAAGAAAGAAAAGAGAAAAGATTTGCCCATACTTGTACTTGGTTTTGTAGATTTGTTCTACATATCGCGATGGTTTTGATGGAGCGGTCTTCGTTTCCTCGGAGATGATTAGTTCTTGCTTCAGGCCATAAAAAAATATAAAAAGTACTTAAACGGCCTTCTATAATGTGTTGTTTGAATTACTGTTGATGGCTAGTGATACATTGATTAGCTTCACATTTTATTGAAGAGAACGTGATATGAGATAGAACACTACGGATGCTAGTGCTCGGTGCTGAGTGTAGAGCCAGGCTGTATGGCCGACCGCGAGTGAGCGGTCACTCTCCTGGATCAAGGGCTGGCTCGTCGAAGTGTGAGAGAATGAGGGAAAAAGATCCTTGGGTCAGTCTGGTGACCTTATATATTCTGACCGCAGGTCGGCTGCTTGGCGACCATGCGGACTGCTATAATTAAACTCCATGTGCTTGCTTGCTCCACGAGGTGAGCACTACCGTTTTCGTGGTGTACCAAGCTATGCGTATAGTCTCTTTTATAGCTTCATATATTTTTTGTTGGTAGCTTGACAGGGAATTCGTCTTCAGCTTCCACTGGTTGTCGGGATGGTTGGGGCGAGCCAGGGTGTTGTTATGACCCTGAGGGTGGTGAGTGAAGAATTGAGGGAATGAGATCCTTGGGTGAGCCTGGTGACCTTATATATTCTGACTGCGGGTTGGCTGCTTGGCGGCCATGGGGACTGCTATAATTAAACTCCAGAGAGGAAGAGGGAGGAAGAGAGAGAGAGAGAGAGTATAGGATGCTATAAAAGAGACGATGCATGTGGCTTGGTACACCACGAGGACGGTAGTGCTCGCCTCGTGGAGCAGGTGATTCAGTTAGGTTAGATTTGCGAAGTCGTGCCCGGGCGAAGCATGACTTTGCAAATCTAACTGAACTGAATCACTTGCTCCACGAGGCGAGCACTACCGTTCTCGTGGTGTACCAAGCCACATGTATAGTCTCTTTTATAGCATCCTATACTCTCTCTCTCTCTCTCTCTCTCTCTCTCTCTCTCTCTCTCTCTCTCTCTCTCTCTCTCTCTCTCTCTCTCTCTCTCCTCTCTTCTTTCTCTTCTCTCCTCTTCCTCTTCCTCTTCCTCTTCCTCTTCCTTCTTCCTCTCTCTCTCTCTCTCTCTCCTCTCTCTCTCTCTCTCTCTCTCTCTCTCTCTCTCTCTCTCTCTCTCTTCCTCTCTCTCTCTCTCTCTCTTCCTCTCTCTCTCTCTCTCTCTCTCTCTCTCTCTCTCTTCCCTCTCTTCTCTCTCTTCTCTCTCTCTCTTCTTCTCTCTCTCTCTCTCTCTCTCTCTCTCTCTCTCTCTCTCTCTCTCTCTCTCTCTCTCTCTCTCTCTCTCTCTCTCTCTTCTCTCTCTCTCTCTCTCTCTCTCTCTCTCTCTCTTCTCTCCTCTTCTCTCTTCTCTCTCTCTCTCTCTCTCTCTCTCTCTCTCTCTTCCTCTCTCTTCTCTCTCTCTTCTCTCTCTTCCTCTCTCTCTCTTCCTCTCTCTCTCTTCCTCTCTCTCTCTTCCTCCTCTCTTCTCTCTCTCTCTCTCTCTCTCTCTCTCTCTCTCTCTCTCTCTCTCTCTCTCTCTCTCTCTCTCTCTCTCTCTCTCTCTCTCTCTGAGAAACGAAGGGTACCTAGCCACGTCCCCCAGCGATAGGGACTCCCTACCCTGTTCTTGAATGCTTCTACAGGTGACCAGAGGTCACAGTGCTGACCAGACCTCCTCTTGGGGAGTTTCCCCATGCGTGCTCACACTCAATACGCCCTTGGGCTCCCTTTGCCCATAACTGCATAGCACGAGACATAGCCACGCCACGCTAACAGCCATGTCACCCAAATAAAGGAAGAAACCAGAATTGTTTCTCCATAACCCACCAAAGTCAGGGAAAAACAAAGCCCTGACAATTGGTGGCAGACGATGGATGCAGCTCTATCCAGCTGCGACAACAACTACAAGCCTCCTACAAGATGCACCCACTCGATCACCTCCTCTCTCCGAGAAACTGTAAGTACACCATGGGCAATTCATTTCATTTCTTTCCTTTTTTCTTCTACCATGTGTGCAGTGATTTTCTTTCAAATATCTGAATAAGTGTCCGTGGAAAGTGCATTTTCTTTCCTTTTTTCTGCTTCCTACCATGTTTTTCGTCATGGTATATGGTTGTCTTTTTAAGGGAATCAATCTCTAAATTTTATCACTTTTGATAGTTATTTCCTTTGGCGTGTTTTTTTCCTCAATATAACTCAATCATTTGAGCCTAGTTAGCATAAATTGTTTATAATGCTTAAATCTTTTATTCATATGGTCTTAAGCGTACATTTTCTTATAATCTATTTCTAACATTGTAGGTACGTGTACTGAGAGTCCTGAGCATTGCCATATTCTTGACATTTTTTTTTCGCATTCTCATTATCACTGCGTTAACCGACGCCAAATCAACATTCAATTCTCCTATTATTACTAAGTGAATTTATTTTGGCTTGGTTTACCAATGCATTTGTGGGATATTTTTGAATTTGAATAATTTAGTTGAATTATGCACAAAGACAAACATTTCACTTCTTTCCCCATGTTTCCCACCTACCTCCATCCCCTTGAACCAAAACCCCCTCCCCTTCTCTTAACCCCCCACCCGTTATCTCCCCTCCCTCTCTACCTATTTTCAATATTTCTGTTCAGGCCATTAGAGTTAAATTAGTTTTTGTCGTGATACTTATTTAAAATAGAATATTATTATACGCTAAATTTGGTAAATGTAATATACGTCTCACCTGCCCTAGTCTTCATGACCATATATTGACCGCGAGTGACCTCTCTTACTGACCTTTACAATCTCTATAAATCCTTGGGTCAAATTATCCGATTTGTTATATTGGTTTGCATTTCTAATGCTTGAGATTCTTTTACTACAAAGAGTTTTATATTATATGAATTCATATTTTCCTTTTTTACCTTTATACAGTGTGGTCACTTCACACATAGTTATTCAGATCAAGCCAGGTCAGGTCTTGTCAAACGATGACATATCTCGCCTTTTGTGACCTGTCCTACTACTATTTCGAATTATTTTCCACATTTGTTTCTGTATTTATAAAAGAGTGATGAATTTACTTAGGGTTTGCATACATAAATCTGAGAGCCGTAATAATACTAACATAATTCATCGAATTAAATTGTGTGACTTTACGTTATTATTACAAAAAATTGTGCACATTCTAAAGTATATTTTGCCATAATTATTTGTTTTTCTTTATAGATATAATTTTCTTTAATTATTCAAGTACGGTAAATTCTTTATTTAATCTATCAGCAGCATGATTACTTGTGTTTCAATCACTGTATATCTATTTTTTTACATATTTAATTTTATATCTACTAGCTATTCTTATTTTTAGGGTATGTTCGGATAATGACCCCATTTGACCTTACTCAGGTAGAAGGTACCTACTTATAGTCATCTGACGTGACCGAAAAATACATTCAAGCTCTTGTATTTATATTTTAGTTCATCTCTCAGTGTTAGAGATTAATCATATTATACAGCTACTACGATTTCATACTTTTCGTGATTTTCGCTTTCATAAGTGATCACTAAATGTGAAATTGCTTAGGTTATCCTAATGGTTTTCCATTTCTTTCCCTTCATATGATAATCGTTAGTATGCCGACCTGATTTTCGAAACATTTTCTTCCTTAATCAATCTTAATCACGAACTTCACCTCACCATTATTACATGGTCCTTGGTGACGACCCCCACCTGGGTATGGACATGTAATTAGTGTTAAGTTGATTAATGTTAAGTTGACCTCATCGATGATCCCCTTCTACAGTTGGGTCCATCATCACTTTTCCTCAGGGAATTTATTGGAAGTATATATCATTTGCTACCTCGAGGGCTGTCTTTAGGCTGTCAGATAAGGGAAGCTGACCCAAACCCGCTTGCATCATGCGTTGCTCTGCAACGTATGAAGCTCCGTTTCATTCATTTTACGTCCTAATTAAAGTACAATTTTGTATGATTTCGCATAGTAGTTCATTAATATTACATTCCCACCTTCGCCTACTTACCAGAACCCCCCCCCCCCCCCATCCTCACCCATACCTCTTTTACCCCCCACCCCATCCTATTCTTAGCCTCCTGTCCACCCACTCCTCATCCCCTATTATTTTTCAAATTGTGTACTATACTCATTTCATAACTCACCGATTCACTAAAACTTGTCAATTCATCACCCACGCAGCCACATGCGCACATCATCCAGCAGAAACCCGTTAATTGCACAGGAATTACATTCGTACTGGTTCCGAGAAAATAATTGACTTGCGCCAATCGTGTATTCTTGTCTTGCATTACATCTTATTGTGCATACGTTGTCTTAAGAAAGCATATTTGATGTAATGAGTCGCTCCTGAAGTATGAGGACTGCATTACCAGTTTTCATTATCGCTTTGCCACGAATTGCTGTTGGTGACGTGTGATAGACAATTTCTATGAAATGAGATAGAACATTTACTATTAGTCAGACGTATACTGTGTGCCAATTGCACTGCACACTGCTGAACTCTGCATTGTTGCATTTTCATTTCTTTTTCCAAGGAAGTTCGTCGTTCACTGCGACACCTTTTGCTTCCTTGTAGTTCTGCACAATGCTTATCTCCCATAGATTTCCATCTCCTGCTATTTGAGACAATTGCAGCTCAAGTAAGTTCTTGTGGACTATTGCAATTGTCTCCCTAAGCATGCTCCTCTGTCTATCCTTAGACATAAAGTCATTACAATCTGATATATTTTGATTATATCTTACGGTCCTTGCTATCCACAACTCCCCCCCCACCCCCCCACCCCCACTCTCTGTCTCCTTGTCTCTGCCCTCGGTATACTCCTTTCAGAGAACACCAGCACCATACCATCAAGGACGACGGTTAATAGTGTATGCTGAGCGATCTGAGGAATGAGGGTTACCTAGACACGTCCCCCAGTAATTGGGACTCCTGACCCTGTTCTTGAATGCTTCGACAGTTGACCAGGGGTCACGGCTCTGACTAGACCTCTCCTTGGGGAGTCTCCCAATGCACACTTATGCTCGACGGGCCCTTGGGCACCCTTTGCCCACAACTGCACAGCATAGAGACATAGCCACCATGCTACTAGCCAGGTCACCCAAATAAAGAAGAAGAAACCAGAATTGTGTCTCATAACCCACCACCCACCAAATAAAGGAGAAACCAAAGTCTCCATAAGGGAAAAGCACTCTCTCTCTCTCTCTCTCTCTCTCTCTCTCTCTCTCTCTCTCTCTCTCTCTCTCTCTCTCTCTCTCTCTCTCTCTCTCTCTCTCTCTCTCTCTCTCTTCAGAAAATCTTCTAGGACTTGCATTCAAGCGGCAGTGTGAATGGTAACCCCGGCCATTCCTTGCATACAGGGGGAGATTTGGGCAAAATAAAACAGATAGTATGTCACAGTAAAGAATATCCATTGTAACAAATGGAATTAAAACTTTCTTTATATATCTCTCTCTCTCGCTCTCTCTCTTTCTTCTCTCATGATCATCATGATCTTCATCATCATCATCGTCATCATCATCATCATCATCATCATCATCATCATCATCATTATCATCATCATCATCATCATCATCATCGTCATCGTCATCGTCATCGTCATCGTCATCGTCATCGTCATCGTCATCGTCATCGTCATCGTCATTGTCATCATCAAAATCATTACTAAGTTTTATATTCCCTTTAACCTGTTGCCACTAGGAACATGTAAAGGCAGCAGTAGCTACAGCGTGTGGAGGTGGCAAGGTGGTGGCAGAGGGCCCCTCATAATCATCATCACTGTTTTCCCCGCTCTCAGAATAACAGAATTCTTTGCCAAATACATAATCCCTATCTTTATCACTATCATCCAAGAGCTTGTCACTATCAGAGTCCCCCTCATCATCAATAAATTCTCCATCATCTTGCATGAAAGCAATGAATAAATACTGGGTATATCTAAGGATTGGCAGCTTCTACATGCCATGACTATAAGGACAGCCTTGTGGCAGGAGATTACCCAGAATTCCTGCACCTTCTAGAGGAACATTCCAGACACTCCCAGGAAACTAATTACTGGCCAGACACTCCCAGGAAACTAATTACTGCCCATACAAAGCAGATAATTAGCACAAAATCTATATATTTGTAAAATGTCACTTGACATGAGAAGCCTCAGGGCGCTACGCAAGTACGTCATGTGATGTGAGAAACACATAGTGGCTAATATTGTTGCTCTTTTTGTAATCAGTGACATTATGACTATAATGATGTTATTAGCAAATCTAATAGTAGTAAAAGAAGAAAAACAAATATTTCCAAAAATCAGGGAAAAGGTTATACAGGAATAACAGGTAGGACTTGTAAACAGTATTAAAAAGTTAAAATCTTAGTGAGCAAGGAATGTGTTAATGCTATTCCTGGCAATGGTGGGTAAATCTTTTAAGTGGTCAAAGTATTCATATATGAATGTTGAAACTACCATATCAGTCGTGGATCCAAGGAGGGGTGCACCTGGTGCACGCCCCCTCTATATTTGGGTAAATTTTTTTAGCCAAAGCTTTTGAATGAAACAGCTGTGCCATATCTAATATATAGTGATTAATTTTCAGAATTTCCTGTTCGAGGGCCTCAAAACCTGTAAAGCACTGTAACTTTGGCAATTGTGATTGGACTTTGACCCTTATTCCAGAAATCTTGGATCTGCCCTTCCTTATGATAATTAGATGCAACTGGTAGCTATTTCTTGGTGTAACAGGGTCAAAAGCACTATGGGGTGAATTGGGATCTTCAGCTGTGTGCACTAGATATGCCTAAACTATAATTTAGTTTGTTCTAAGCATACATAAGACATTTGAAGGCATGTGTGTCCAAAGATGCTTACAGACCTATTGCCAGTAAATGCATTTGTTAGATGATTTGTTAGTTTATATATTCATCTATAATATAAAACATCAGTATATTCATGTTAATGCACTACAGTCATGAACTTGTAGTGCATCAACTTGAATATGTTGATGCTAATGTTATAGGTGAGATTTTTTTTTTCCAATATTAATATATATCTTGTCATGAGTGCATAAAGCACTTGAAGTGAGATTGACTCAGTGGGCTTTCAGCAAGAGACTCATGTGTGAGCTCCTGCAGGATTTCTGTCAGTCCATAAGGGTGAAGTTTATCAGCCGTCAACCATTCCTGGGAGAGGCAGGACACCATGTTCATGTGCAGGAACCTATTCCTGCCTGCCATTACTGGCTGTTGTAGGAATTGTTACGGAAAGTTGAGTGAATAACGTTGAGAAAATTTAAATAATAAAACAAATGCCATGATATGACACTTGCTGTTGTTGATGATATGGGAAATACTCAACTGATGGTCGATCATCATCTTGATAAGTATAAAAGAGTATGGCAAAACAGCATAAAAAAAGGTGCAGAAAAAGGGATAATAGCACTGCAAAGAGAAGGCAAATATTATTGATGCCATGCGTAAGTGTAAGTGTAGGTTTTGAGGCCCTCCAATAGGAAATTCTGAAAATTGAAGATCACTATATATTAGATATGGTACATACACCTAGGAGAGTTGCCATCAAAGGAAGCCTAATGGCTGAATTTTGGTCTACAGCTGCACAATGAAGCAACTGGATCCATTGGGTTAAGTGCATCACTAGTGATAAAGTTCTTTCTTACCTTCAACTTCTGCTCTTTCCTCCTTCAGATTTGATGGAAAGAATACAACCTCAAGCCATTGTAAACCAGATAGAAGCTTTGACTAGCCCGATGCTTCAGAGGGTTGAGAGCGTTTATGTGTTAGGTCTCCTGTTGTTAGGAAAACAGCGTAAGGAAGTCCAGACACAGTTGGCACAGCTACGCCTCATACCCAGACTCTCCCAGCTCTTTGACCTCTTCATCTGGAAATGTGAAACGTAAGGAAATATCGTATATGTAATTTGATTTTATGTAATCTGAGTATTTTCCATGTATTGTACTTTTGTAATATCCATTGTTTAGATCAGTTTATTTCTAAGATCTGAAGTGTCCTACTTTTATCTTTCTGACAACCAGTTTTATTCCAGAGCTCAGATAATGATACTATGTCTGTTGGTGTAGACTTATGGTTCTATATTGATTTTTGTATTCAGGTATCAGGAGCGTGTACGAGTCCCAGGTCACCTAAGCTCTTGCGAATGCAGTCCAGAAGTTGCCCTTAAGATACAATTTTTAAGATTGGTGCATAGCTTCTGTGACCAGTCTGAGTACAGAGTAAGTAAGCACAATGCGTGGATGTATTGACAAATAGAGATACTGTGGATGTATGTAATAGAATAACAAAATTAATTCCAAGGATTTCAAGAATGTTAACCCTTAAATGGCTGGGGGGGCTTAGTAATGTTTCTTTTTAGGGAAAGGTGGGTGGTCAAAAATTTCATTCAAAGGTCTTGTAGGCATTTTAAGCACCTGATTACAGTATTTCACTTAAGCGTATGTGACTTTGTAATGATATATCTTATATGGTGCTGAGTCCTGTTCTGGTGTTTGTTTCACACTTTTGTAGTGCTGGAGAACATGCTTGAGGCAGTTTGAGATCAGCTTCCCATTTATTAGGAAGGCTGGAGAGGTTTGAAAATATGTTTTTCCTCAAAGTTCAGCAGTGTAATGTTGAAAAGGAATATTACATAGTTTTTTATATTAGCTCTTTATGGTGAACACTCACAAAAAAAAAAATCTTTACTCTTTATAACTTAACCCACTAGCACTGGTATATTTTATTAGCTGAAAATAATATTTTCCGGGGGGCCCGCAACGGAATCAGGGCGCGTGCTCCGAATCCAATATCACACTGGCGGGATGCCTGGCAATGTTTATTTTTCTGGATGTCTCATGTGGGATACCCATCGTAAATGGGTTAACAACATGATGTGACAATGAAAACGATGGAAAAAAATGCTGTAAATTTAACCTGATATTTGTAAACCTGGTCATGTAATATCATGTCCTAGATAAATTCTATGGTAATGAGATGGAGACTGATGCACAGTGTAGGAGATTACCCCTACCTTGGGCTTCAGTCCTCACTTCAACTAATTTTTCATGGTCTTTTCCTTTTCCTTCTCTTCTTCATCCCCTTCTATCCACTTCCCTAGGTGTGAGAGCTGTGCTGTAAGGGTGAAAGGCTGACTTTGTGTCAGTCACAAACAGCCCGTGGGAACCATGGGCAAGGTATTCCCTTGGTTAATTACCCAGCCTTTCCCCCCCCCCCCCCCCAATCCCTTGCCTGTTGTTGTCGTGGGGGGGCTTAGGGGACAGAGACTGAGACCCAATGCTGGAGATCTCCCCTGTCTTGGATCTCAGCCCTTACCTCAACTAATTTTGCACGGTCTTTTTCTCCTTCTTTCTCTCTCTTATCTTCCCCAACCCTTCCCTTATCAAACTCCTAAGATGTAAGAGCCGTGTTGAAAGGATGAAAAGCTGACCCCGTGCCAGTCATGAACGGCCTCAGGGAGCCATGGGCACAGTATACCTTGATAAATTACCTTACAGGGACCCTGAGGGGTGGACTGTTTACCTTCCCCACATAAAACCAGGCTTACCATGGCCAGTAATGAAGATTTTGTACCCTTACTAGGGGCATTGAGGCTTGCCCCTTTATCAAATAGCCTCTCTGAATCTAAATCCTCTAGTTTACCGACCCCTGACTCCCCTTTGACCACGGCTCAGAAAACTACTAATACACCTCCCTCCTCTATACGTACTACCAACCTAACCCATCCTGAATCATCTACCCAGATACTAACTCAACCTTTAGAAGATATCCCATCCTCACTCCCAACATCATCCAGCCCACTTCCTGAACAATCATCTTCACATTATACCCAAACCTCTCTTATCACAACTCTTCAACCATATCACCCACACTTCCATAATAAAACCTTACCTCACACCACTCCCTCCTCCTCCCGCCCTCACCCCTCTACAATTCCCACTTCCTCAAGCTTTTTGAATAATCTCTTTAAACCAGCCAAATGGGACAGATACGTTATAGTTCCCCCAACAGCCCCTCATTCAGATAACACCCTACTCTTTCAACAATGCCTCCAAAAACAAGTTGGCAAAGTTTTTTTTCTGTAGTCGTCCTGATCGTTCACAGTAAATCAGTTACATCTGAGACTCAAGCCAAAGCACTATCTACTCTGGTTGAGCTCACTGGCAAACCTATACCAGTTTTACCTCACCCCACCCTTAATACATGTACTGGAACTGTTGCCCTCTCAGTTGAATGCCCTGTCTATGAAAAGGACTGGACTGACTGTGAAAATGACCTGCTTGGTTGCCTCACTGAATATGATGCTGAATCAGTACAATGCTACTCTATTCCCCCCAGAGGCAATCGAAAGTCCAGCATCAATATTGCCAAGATTACCTTTCGTAGACACTACCTTCCCCATAAGGTCTATATAGGAGGGGTTTCTTGCCATGGAAGACCATATCAACCCCTACCCCGCCAATGCCAGAAATGCAGGCATTTTGGCCACCCTGCAAAGCACTGTCGGTCTACAGCCCGCTGCCCACTATGTGCTCAACCTGGTCATGAGCTTGCAAACTGCCCTGCACAATCACGTACATGTGCTAATTGTGGTGGACCTCATAATGTTTTCTATAGTGGCTGCACAGCCTACAAATTTGAGAGTGAATTAGCAAATCTCAGATTCAAACTAGGACTCACTCTACGAGAAGCCAGACAAGAAGCACGATGAAGAGGTTTTTCAATCACAACGTACTCCAGTACCTTACATCAATCCACTTCCATCCATGCTACCCAAGTGGTCTATACATCTACAGCATCACTTTCCCCTGCTCCTCAACTTTCCATCTCTAATTCTCATATCCCCCAATCAGATCCTTTTTCCATCCTAAATCCAGACACCAATATCCACAACTCCCATGTCTCTTCCTACTTCACGCCTTGCCAGTAGCATCAGACAACCCAAACGCCCCACCCCATCCTCTCCTACCAGATCCCATCCCACACCTATACCCTCATATTCTCAGATACCGATCTCCTCTTCACCCCCCCATAAAAGATCCTTCTTTTCCGAAACCTCTCTACCCAAGTCCCCCCCAGAAACCCTTGAGGACATAAGAAACTTTCTACGTATAACACAAGAGAAAGTTCCTCCCTCTCAACCATCCATCAATTTCTCTACCCAGATTCCGGCTGCATTCACAGTGACTGCCGAAATCCATCCTCCCCCTCCTGACATCCCTCATACCCCTCTTCCTCCCACACCTTTGCAACACACCCTATCCACTCCACCACCCGTACCTAAACCAAAAACCCTTCCTTCCCTACTATCCCTACCACTCCCTCCTGGATACACACGTGAATCCCTTCTAGCACAATGTCCTTCCCCAGATCCCACCTTTCTTGATGAAGCTCCAGATTCTATACCTTCACCTTTTCCCCCTGACCCCCTTCCCATGATGATTCTCTTGATACTACACTAACACCTCCATCCCCTGATCCCATACCTCAACCCCCAGATATCCCTCCTATTACCTCTCAGACATACATTGCCACCCATAATAGTTGTAGAATGATCCACAATGCCTCTACTGCAGTGAGACATTAGAGGCTTTCGCTCACACAGACCTGATCTCCACCATCTTCTCTCCTCTTACAATCCATCTATCGTCTGCCTCCAAGAAACCTTCCTCACACATCCTCCAATACCAATTTCCCAACTACCATTTTGTGTCACTCCCTCATTCTATATTTGCTTTTTCCATACTTGTTCATCATAAAACACCATATATCATACCTCCTTTACAAACCACTATACCTTGCACAGTTATCCGGATTTTCCTCCGCCACTGGATCACAATCATTTCAGTCTACTTCTCTCCTTCCCTCCCTATTGACTTCTTAGAATTTGAGACCTTACTTTCTCAACTCCAACCACCTTTCCTAATAATTGGAGACTTTAACTGTCGCTATACTCTTTGGGGTGACTCTATTATCAATACAAGGGGTCGCTCCTTAGAACAATTTGTAGCTAAAACTGACCTTATCCTCCTAAATTCCAACAGTCCCACTCTATTCGACCTATGCACTCAATCTTTTTCATGCCTAGATCTCTCTCTTTGCTCTCCTATGCTTCATATAGACTTCCACTGTTCTGTCCTAAACAATTTTCACTCTAGTGATCACTTCCAAATTCTTCTTTTTTCAACATCCTATATCCCCAACCTCCACTCCTCCTTTATGATACCCCCATCCAATCCTGATCTTCCAGCAAGTTTCTTGGTTATTTTTGACTCCAAGTTATCTTGGCGGGATCATATCCTTTCTATTAAAGAAAAAGCTTGCCATCGCCTCCGACTACTACAAACCCTCTCCCACCTATCCTGGGGATCAGACCGCAAAACACTCCTTCATCACCATGTTACTCTAATCCTCTCCACCCTTGACTATAGTTGCCACTTATATTCTTGTGCCTCTACCTCTCCTCTCTCTCTCCTTGATCCTATCCACCATTGCGGTCTCCACTTAGCCCTGGGAGCTTTCCGATCCTCTCCAGTTAAGAGCCTATACGTTGAATCAGGACTACCATCCCTCTCTAGACGCCGTGCTCTTTTGTTCCTAAGAAACTATGCTTGCTTCCACCAATTTTCACTCTCCAAACTAGCTGTCCTTCAACCTCTTCTTCGTTTCTTCTCTTCCTCCCCATGTCTACCAGTCCCTTTCCTTGTTCATATGGACACTTGGGTTTCCCATTCATCCTTTCCTCATCTCTGAATTCTTCCTTTTTCTACCCAAACTTTCCCTCCCTGGCTAATACCAGTCTCTTGTAATTGCTCCTCTATTTTCCCTGATCTACCAAAGTCAAACATTCCAACTTCTATCCTTCTCACACATTTCCTTGCTCATATCTCTAGTCACTCCTCTAGCACTCATATCTATACTAAGGGGTCTAAATCCAGCTCAGGTGCTGGTTTTGCCGTAGTCTTTCCCTCTCAGAGATACAGCTTTCTTCTTCCACCTGAATCGAGCGTCCTTACAACAGAAGTATATGCTATCCTCTTTGCTCTACAATGCATATCTTCCATCTCTTCCTCATACTTCACCATCTTCACTGACTCACATAACTCAATATCATTCATACAGTTCATACACCCTACTGACCCTATAGCCCATAAAATACACGAACAGCTATTCTATCTGTCTACACAACAGAAAACAGTGAATTTTTGCTGAATACCCAGCCATGTCGGGATTTCCGGCAACAAAAAAGCAGATAACTTAGCACGATCTGCTGCCCTGCCCACAAGTCACCAACCCCGTTTCTCACACATCCCAGCCACCGACTACTACCCCCCAGTGCACCAACAAACCATAAAACCCTCAATATCCCCTTGGTCAGCTCCATACCATCAAAACAGACATTGGGAAACTGTCCTTGCCCGCCTACGAATAGGCCACACCAGAATCACTCATTCACACCTGATGTCACATCCCTCTAACCTACCTCTGCCCTACATGTATTGTCCTTCTCTCTGTCCCACATATCCTAATATCCTGCCCTTGCTTTACCGAAGCCCATACCCTTATATAGATATCCTTCATTTGATCTAATCATCCATCGTCCTTAACCCTTCCTCTTCTCATCAATACCTATCCTACCCCCATCTACCCTCTCCTCCTACTCCTTTAAATACTATACTATCATACAATAAATGACCGTCGAAATTTGACATTTTAATTGTAATAAAGAATTTTAAAAACCGTCCCAACACAATACAATACCATAGTGCTATATGACCTTTGATGTCGAGCACATTTATTTTCTTGTCATTATTACTTACTTACCCAGCCTTTACCCCTTATTGGGATCCTAAGGGGTAGACTGTTTCTTTTCCCCATTTATCTCAGGCTTACCATGGCCAATAATGAAGATTCTTTATCCTTATTAGGGGTGTCAGGCTTGCCCCTTTATCAACTAGCCTATCTAAATTCAATTTGATTGGTTTTCTGACCCCTTCCTCTCCTCTGACCAACTACTGATACTGATACTCCCTCTTCGAAGCTTACTGACAGCTCTATCCATTCAGAACCATCCACTGAGGTCATTGCTCAACCTATAGAATACACACCTTCCCCTGTCCCAACATTCTCCTCTCCATCTCCTACTACACAGTCTTCTTCATTGTCTACCCCCATCCCCCGCATTTCTATTCTTCATCCTTATTGTCAATACTACCTCACCCCACACCACCCCATCTTCCTCCCACCCTCATCCTTCTACTGCTTCCACCTCTGCAAATCTTTGGCCCAGCCTAGTTGTATCGATTCCTTGTGATTTCCTCCCCAACCCCTTCGTCTGACAATACCCTTCTCTTCCAACAATATCTCCAAAAACAAGTAGGCAAAGTTTTCTTTTTCAGTCATTCTGTTCATTCACGCCTTGTCACAGGTACATTTGGATTCCCAGCTCGTGCACTATCTACCCTGATTATCCTCACTGGCAAGCATATTCTTGCCAAACCTTACTCTTCTCTTAATACTTGTCCTGGAACTGTTTCTGTCTCCTTGACTGTATGTCCTATCTATAACAAGAACTGGTCTGACTGTAAAAACAACCTACTTGCATGCTGTTTTGACTATAATGCAGTGGTAGTGCAGTGCTATACTACTACTCCCAGAGGACGGCGTAAGTCTTAGACCAATAATGCCAAGATTAGCTTCCACAGACATAACCTCTCCCATGAAGTTTATATTGGTCCAGTTTCCTGCCCTGTCCGGCCATATCAACCACTTCCTCGTCAATGTCAGAAATGTTGGTATTTTGGCCACGCAGCCCTCTATGTGCTTAACCTGGTTGTGTCCATTCAATCGCGCACTTGTACCCATTGTGGTGGGTCCCATAATGTACTTTATAGGAGCTGCCCTGTCTATAAGCTCCCATCTTCTCAAGATGTCTCAGCATCTCCCCCAGTATCTCTTCCTTCTACCCTAAACTATCTTACCTCTATTCCCCCTCTCCCCTTATCAGATTTCTTTTCCAGTCTAAATCCAGATACTCCAATCTCTACCACTTTTCTGATGCTTACTCTTCCTCCTTCTCACTTTACTTGTCACACCAGATACCCTAAATGTTCCACTCCATCCATGCCTTC